>PVIH01003149.1:98712-168553 GCA_004025045.1 Sigmodon hispidus | reverse complement strand
GTACCACAGTTTGTTAATCCATTCTTCAGTTGAGGGACATCTAGGTTGTTTCCAGGTTCTTGCTATTACAAATAATGCTGCTATGAACATAGTTGAGCTAATACCTTTGGAGTGTGAATGTGCCTCTTTAGGGTATATACCCAGAAGTGGTATTGCTGGGTCCTTGGGGAGATTGATTCTCAATTTGCTGAGAAACCTCAATATTGTATTCCAAAGTGGCTGAACAAGCTTACAAGATGGATAACTTTTCAAATAACAAGTAATATATTTAATGAGAATAATAGGATAAAAATGAGGAAAGAGCAGAAATATATCTCAGTGGTAAAGGCACATGCTGCACAAGCCCGACAATATGAATTGGATCCTAGAACTGTGGTGGGACTGTTCTCTGTAAATAAAGGAGCTGTTTTGGCCTATGTGGAGCACCATAGAAGTGGGTGGAGGATCAGAGGAAAGACAGGTAGAAGGAGGGAGGAGTCAGTCAGTCTCCATCCAATCCCCAAAGAAGAGCCATGTAAGGAATCCAGATGAGCCACAGGCTGGGCCATGTGGGAGACAGACTACTAGAAATGGGTTAAATTAAGATAAAAGAGCTAGCTAGTAATGTGCTTGAGACATGGGCCAAACAGCATGAAATTAATATAAGCGTCTGATTCATTTCTTTGGGGGACAAAAGCCGCCGTGGGCAAGGTCAAAACCTCTGGCCCAAACAGGGCTGGAAATCTTCTACAACATAGAAACCATGTTATAAAGGTAGAAGGAGAGAACTGCTTCCACAAAGGAGCCCTCTGGCAAACACATGCTCCATGGCACATCTCTCATACATCATTCTTCCCCAATGACAAAAATAAGTTTTGAAGGAGAGGAGCTTTGAATTCAATATTGAGAAGGGCTGAATATAAACTCCATCACTTGCTAACTATGTAGCTTTTGGTTTTGGTAAGTCACTTATCCTGTTAAGTGTATGCATTTCCACCTTCATAAAATTGGACCAATAACAGTACTCATTTTAAAACAAGTATCACATGTTACTATCAAATGACTTATGCTATCATCTACTTCAATCTATTAGAGAAGTGATTCTCAACCTTTGGGTCATGGCCTAAATGACCACCTCACAGGGGTCACATATCAGATGTTTACATTCCACAACTGTAGCAAAATTACAGTTAAGAAATAGTAACAAAATAATTTAAAGTTAGGAATCAGCACAGTATGAGGAACTGTATTAAAGGGTCACAGCATTAGGAAGGTTGAGAACCACCATACAAATAAAAGTAACATGAACCTAATAATATCAAAAGCTGCACCATTTCCAAGTGTTTTTCAAATAAAGTAATGCAAAACATAAAAAGGTAAAGAGAAATGGCAAGTAAGAAAGAATAAGTGTGAGCTGAACAAGAATGACACCAATAGACACGCGAAAGTGGACAGAGAAAGGCCCCCTGAGAGGCCTCAATCCTGCACAAAGAACTATAGGGAACTGAAGAAAGCTGGGAGTGGGAGAAGTGGACTTCCCCAAAGGAAAGCACACCTATTGATTGTTCGGTGGCAAATGATTATCCCTGAAAACATGCACACAATAAACATGACATGGATTGAACAGGTTTTATTTAGAAGTATCTATGTATAAACATATACATTTATGCACATAACAACAGTTAGTGAAAAAAGAAGCAATGAATTTGAAAGAGAATGACATGGGTATATGGAAAGGTTTAGAGAAAGCAAATGGAAAGAAGAAATACTGTAATTATATAATTATTTTAAAAATAAAATAAATAAGTAAAAATTACAAATATAACATGAATATCTGTCTCTACTTGAATAATAAGAATACCTATCTCTACTTGAATACTGAATATAAAAAACCAAGTAGCATTATATAATTCTTTTGGTAATTCTAAGTGTACAGCTCCTAACTGTCATGGAGGGTTATAAGAATCTTCAGTGGTATTTTAAAAAAATTCCTCAAAAGTAGAAAAATAGATTCATGCTGCCATTTTCTATTTACCTTGGGAAATGTCCTAAATACTAGAAAGTTCTAAATTGATAGGAGTTGCACAGCTCTTCTTACAAACAAGTTCATTTTATCCCCCCAAACATCTCTACTTTTTTGTGGAATAGGCTTTTTGTACTAGTGAAGATGTATTACTTTCCTTGGTTTAATAAAGAGCTGAATAATCAATAGCTACACAGGATTTCTGGGCACAGAGGATGAGCTAAGCTTTGTGGTAGTTTAAGATTTTCTCATGCAGACAGAAAAAGCTCAGAAGGAAACAAACAAACAAAAAAACAAACAAAAAAACCTCTAAACAGGTTACAGTGTTTTTAACAATGTATAGATGCTTAAGAAAAATAAAAATAAAACAAGTATAGACAGTCATAAAATATAATTTAAATATAATAAAGTAAAGGTTTTAAATAGAGAAGTAATGAATAAGCCTCATATACATGGTAAGTATTATAACATAGGAAGTTTGAACTGTATGTTGTACTTTGTTAATTTTGAAATTTTTGAATCTAATGAAAAGACAACAGCTGTTGAGAGTCATGGGACTGTGAAAGGGACTACTGAATTAAATCAAACTGTATACTTTAGGAATATCTTGGTTTCAGAATGGAAAATGTGTTGCTTTGAAAGAGAGGTTTTGCTTTCATTTCCACAGGAATTAAAAAGTTGTAATTTCCTTCCAGGTTAATAAAAATCAGATTTGACTGGGGGAGAGCTGGGTATCTTGGCTGAAGACATGGGGCAGGAACCAAGAAAGACTACAGGACAGATAACATGTAAGCTGATCCCTCTGCATGGAAACAGCTCAGAGATGAGAAGAGATATAATAAATTTTGTTGGCAGCAGAGTCCTCATGACTTATTATTACATGCCATCCATTCATATGGCATAGATAAAAATCTATAATCACTGTTTGGTTATGTAGTCCAAATGGACTTATAAAGTTAAAAGATGCCCTTTACCTGTTCTAACATAGAACAATAATAACAAAAAAAATCTTTAATTGACTTGTACATACTCCATATTCCAGACTTGTGTTAATTCATAAATGTATGTTACCTTTAAAATTTTGTGTGTTTTCAAAGCAAGGACATCAGAGACTAATGAAAATTGGTGACCCAAGCGATCCAGCCTCTCAGAGTACCTCTGTTGCAGCTTCCTCAGAGTTTTGCATCCAGAATTGTTTTAAGACTGCTGGCTGAGATGGTTCAGCCTCCCAGACTACTCAGGTCAAAACTTCAGACAAGCTCTGCATTTTTCTATCACACTGAGCCTGGACAACAGCTAGGTTCCCAAAAGCTTGACCATTATTTTAATTTTCTCTGGGTCACCTAAAGAAGCAGTTACTCCAAGACGATAGAAAGTGATTTGAAGAACATGACACCCACATTTCTAAAAGGCAGGTGAATGGTTTTTGGCTATTCCATGGATGTCTGTCACTGCTTAGGGGGGTTCGTCACAAGTTGTTATTGGTCATGGTCAGGGGGATATTAACAAAGTAAATTGGATTCAGGGATCTCATTCTGAAAACAAGAGGGATATAGAAATGTAAAGATAAAAGGATACTCTATCTACTTTCAAACTAAAAGAACCCCAAATAATAGTCTCAAATATTTTATATTGGTAAAGATATTTTTGTATATAGACATAAATTTAAAGTTATTTCTGTTATACTGTATTATATATTTCTATTTCTTGTATAAGGTATTGTACCTATGAAGGTCATTTAAAAATATAATTTAAATTTCTAGTCCTTGAAAGTTATTTAGAATAATAAACAATTCAGATTAGTAGTTAGTCATCTATAACAATCAATTTATAGTCATGTACCTCATAAAATAATAGTGGGCATCAAAGAACCTTCATAGGGAATTTGCTTTCTTTTTGGCAAAAGTAAGCCAATTGGGTAAGAAACTGCCTTTTCCTGAACTACTGACAGTATGCTATCCAAACTGGAAAATCAGGACATACAAAAAAAGCAACTGCTGAACTGCCAAGATGGGGTAGAACAGTCCTTCAAAAATTCCTGCTTCACAGAAAAGCTTGCAGGCTGATGATGGATACCCCAATATTAAAGAGAAACCTTGGGTGACTGTCCAGTCAGCTGTTTCTGTCATTTCTCTTAGTTTTGGAAGTTGCTTTCTCTGTACTTCCTGTTCACTCAAGTAATATTTTATCCTTCTTGGGTCTCTGATGCATATTCAAGAATAGATAGTTATAGTTTTACACTTTTCTGTGTTATCAAATTAAAAACTAAACATAAGAGATGTAAGTTTTATAAGACTGAGAAACATAAAAGCTTAAGTTGTTTATTGTTTATCTAAAAATGTTTTAAGATCTAAAAAGATATTTTGGGATGGTAATACAAGTTATGACAGAAAATCGTTTGGGTATAAAACTTTGGGAATAAGATAGGATAGATGATACAGTACTTTCTCCAAATTTGCCAAATACAAACGAACTGGACATTGTGAATGTAATTCTTATGAGATAATTGCTCTTGTTGTACATAGTTTTGCTGGGTTAAAACCTTTCCTTTTTATTTAGACAGAAAGGGGGAAATGTGGGATAATCTTTTTGTACATTCTGAAGATGTGTCACTCTGGTTGGTTTAATAAAGAGCTAGGCAGGATTTCCAGGCACAGAGGATTCTGGGAAGAAGAAAGACAGAACTGCAAGGAGATGCAGAAGCATGCCGTGTAGGAGATTAGATAACAAGCCATGAGCCACATGGCAGCACATAAATTAATACAAATGGGTAAAGTTATAAGAGCTAGTTAGGAACAAGTCTAAGTTATGTGCTGAGCTTTAATAATTAATCATAAGTCTCCATGTGGTTATTTGGGAGCTGGCGGTTGGGAAAAAGAAAGACTAACGACTACTTTGGTGTCTCAAAAGCCATCTCATACTCAACATGCCCCAAATTGAACTATTTAGTCATATTTATCTATCTCCCTTGTGTGAGACTGTAACTTGATTGAGTTACCTTTTTGATTAACAATACTCTTTTCACCCATTTGCCTCCTCCAACCATATGAAAATTATCTTGCACTTTGACTATTTAAGAAAAAATAAATAGTAATTGAAAATTATCACCTATACTGACTAATATCAACCCTCAATGTCCAAAGCTTAAGTGACATTCTCCAGCCACTTTAATACCATCTGCTTATTTAAGCTTGCTTCATTCAAACAGGGACGAGTCCCTGTCTCACCTTACAAGGTACTGTCACTTTGATGAATTCGTTATGTAATTATTGAACATATGCTCATAAATCATTATGTTGTGAAAGCCTATATAACAAGACATCAAGGACTTTCAGAAGTAGAAAGCCCAAGTCAATTACATATCTTGAGGCTACAAGAATACTAACTGTAATAATTAATAATAATATATGTAAGATAATGACAACAGGATCATAGATATTGTATTTGATTTTAAGTTTTAGAATTACCTAATACACTTAACATGCAAGTAAACCAGTAATAGCTAACATGGAACTTTAAAATCCAGGATTTCCTGAATGTATAACTCTAGGTCAGCCTTCCTGATCCATCTCCAGGATGAGAGTGAGTGCACGTGTACATCTTAGCACATGTACTGAAATTAGTACTAGAATGTAATAAGGAATGTAATATATGAGGAGTCACAACATGTTATTTTTGAATACATATCAGATAGTCACAGTGGAGGAAACAATTGATCTTTCCTAATTCAGTTATAATGCCACTGTCCTTATAATCTAAAAATATCTGATGGCTCCAATGCTGCTGTTTTAAACAATTCAGTAAAATAAAGACATAGCAATCATGATATTTACCTGGCAAAAGAACCCAATAGACAGTCATTCCTAACAAGTAAAATGGCAATAATTTCTCTTTACTTTCATGGTAAAAAGAAAAAAATGTCCACATTCTCAAATATATCACTAGTCTCTTATCTTCTAGAAATCATTAGCCATAGATCCACCTGCAGTTTCCTGGCCTACAGATACTGGCTTATGTAACTTGTTCCTTATAAAAGCCAAGTCCAGTGGTAGAGTCTGGAGGGTTTTAAATCCACAAACAGGTACTTTGGGTTTTTTTTGTTGTTGTTGTTTGCTTGTTTTTTGATTTTTGTTTTTGAGAAAGAAAGAAGTGGGCTGTCTTCTCTCACTCACCAAGCAGGAATCACCTGGCATCTAGTATTAATCATCAGGGAGTTTCTAGGGGAGAACACAAAAAGATTCTTTGTCCAGATCTTTACTGATTCTATCTGAATGTTCAATCACTGGCCTCTAGATATGGTTTATTCTAAGATTCTTTTCCTGCCCAAAGAGACTTGTCAAATAACATCAAATATTATTGTTTTAACTGGCAAGAAATAAAACCAAAAACTGCAAACTTCTTACATCTCCCTGAGTCAGTTTTTGTTGACTACCCCTCTCCTATCTTTCTCTTTCTCTCTCTCTCTCTCTCTCTCTCTCTCTCTCTCTCTCTCTCTCTCTCTCTCTCACACACACACACACACACACACACACACACACACACACATACTCAGCACCAAAAAAAACCCATGTTCTTTTAAACACTAGTACTGAAGAGGCAATAATATATTGTAAAGCACTGTTATAGCCACAAAAATCACAGACCTTCCCTTGTACATAGAAGGAAGAAAAACTCAGCCAATAGTAAAACACAACAATTTTCTTGGGACAATCACAAACAACTCATTTCAATATAATGTGGTAGTATCCTTATGAGAGAAAAACATAAACTACAATTTTATCTTGAGCCACAATCAGAAAGAGTCCTTGAATCCTAATTAGTGATTCATGTTTCAGGACACATCTGTAACTTTTAGTTTACTAAAAAACATCAGCTATTTTTGAACATTTGCTATTGCCCCCATTCAAAGCAAATGATATAGGCGTATTGAGCTCTGAAATTTATTGATCCTCCATCATGCCATATCAGCACTTTACCTCTCCAACGTGAACTGTTTTGAAGGCATTTTCTTAAATTATCCTTACCTTAACCCTCTGCTTAAAGTCAAGTCCAAGTCAACTGTCTTCTCTCCAGAATGTAAAATAGTTACAGATTCCAAAAAGAAAAGCAGATGCTGACTGTCCCTGAATGTAACACTGCCTCCTCCTGCTGCTTTGACACTAAGCCTACCTGCTTGTCTTTCCAGCATGAAGTGAATTTGTTAAGTTTTAGATTGGGTCATAGTGTATTTAAGGCCAAGGAACACACCCTTTTAAACATCCTGCCTCCTACCTAACAGGCTACTAGCCTGAGCCATGCATTACCTGCTCTGTGGGTCACAAAATCTCTTTTTTTGTTTTTATTATGAATAAAGTCACATTTTCTATCCGTGTATATCCTTATTCAAGGTCCCTTCCCCCTCCCACTCCCTCAGGTCACTCTCTCTTCTCCACATCTCCCCCTCTTCTCCAGCATGGGCAGGAGGTCCTAAGGTCCCAATATTATTCAGTTCAGCCTCCACTCCTGGCAGATCCAGTTTTCTCCCCCCAACATCAAGACTGAGTCAGGTGTTCCTCTAGCAGGAGTGGGATCCAAGGTGTCAGTCCAAGGTATTTTAGATCCCAAGCTGTTCAGTGGTCACACAACCTCTTTTTTAGGACATCAAGACAGATAGAAATAAAAATAATTATTATAATAATATTTCATCATGTACTAGAGGACCTAGAGAGATAATCAGTTCCCAACATGCAGTGTATCAAGAAAGGGATTGCTACAGGGGTCAGGATTGAGTCATAAATGAAATGAAACTATAGGAATAAATATAAAAGAACAAAAATGAATGTGGTTCACCATTATAGATCAAAGGTTATAGGAAGAAAGTGGAACACTAGCCTAACTACTGTCTGCATTGCACAATAGCATCACAGGTGCTCAGGGTACTTACTTGATAATTGACACAACTCTTGCTGACAGCAGATAGGAGAAAAACAGCAATATTGAAGAACTACATTCCTTACTACCTGGTTGTTCACAGGTTATATGAGAATTAAGATCCTGGCACTCCTAAAGTTTCCAACTAGTTTCTACCCTACTACTCCTAGTTTCCATCTAGGAAGGGCACATAGTGAAATAGATTATTGTAAAGCAGTGAGGTGAATGAGTGACCTCAGGTGAGCAGGGTATAGGGGAGAGGCAGCACCCTGACACAGCAGAGGGAACTAAGGGAAACTCTTAGTTTAATATATGAATGGATAGAAATGGGGCTGAAGGGATGGCTCAGTTGTAAAGGGTATTTGCTGCTCTTTCAGAGGACTAGAGTTCAAGTCCCAGAACCTACAACAGGCAGCTCATAACCACCTGTAATTCTAGTTCTAAGGAATCTTCTGGCCTCTCTGGGAATTTACATTTGTGTGCATAAACTGGTACATACATACAGATAATATAACAAAAGACAAAATGTTTATACACATATTCACAGCAAAATACCACCAACTAAAATAATCCAGTTATTTGTAACAGCACAGCTGAGTACATGTGAGTTTAAGATTCAAGAAACAAGATAGTAGGAAAAAGAAAAATATCACATGACTTCACTTATTGTGGAGTCTAACAAAATTGACCTAGTAGCAGTAGAGAGTAGAACAGAGGCTATGAAAAGGTTTAGAAGTGAGGGAAGAGAGATAAAGTTGAATAAAGAACTTATCTGTGGGTAAAAAGTTGCTTCTAGGTAAGAAGAATAATTTCTGATAGTCTACTGTACAGAGGTAGAATAAATTCAACCATACTGTACTAAATTTCCAAATAGCAAAAAAACATGGTTTTGAATACTGTGCCATAAAGAACGGTAAGTAACTGGGTAATAGATATGCAAAAACACCACTGATTTGACTTTCAAGCAATGTTTACAAGGTTTAAAACATATTTTTTGAAAATATGTACAATTTTCAATTAAAAACAAATAAAGATCATGAAGTATTAAATTTTTTTTAAATAAGAGTGGGAAGAAGCGGCTCAAGAGATGACTCAGCAGTTACAGGTGCCTGTTTCTGAGTCTCAGTTGATCCACAGGATAGATGGGAAGGAAAGAACTGACACCGCTGGTTGTCCTCCAGCGTCTGCACATGCGCTGTGGCACACACCCACACAAACACAATCAAATATTCTTAAAGTAACAAGAAGTATTACACAATAAGTTTTAATATTCCCCTAATCTGATCTTTGGATTGAACTCTGTTGTTTCCAAATATTATTGAGTAATTCTGTTTAGCTTACTCAACCTTGATAATTCTTGAAAAAATAAAGACAATATATTTTTTTGTATGGTGCAAATAGTGATAAAGTAACATTTACATGTACTTAGCTTGCAATTTGCTTAACCTCAAAAAAGTTTAGTGGGGGTTCAAATAGCTCCACCCAACTCATCAAATGTTCAAACCCTCATGCTCTGGATATAATTTGCATATCTTCCCAGCCTACTTCCCCTTGACAATGTTTATATGAATTTGTTCCTCTTATTCCTGCTTATAGATGATTTCAATATGTAGAAGATACCAAATGTGTTTTCCTGGACACATATATAGAAGTAAATGAACTTACCTCAGCTTTTCAGCCCAGCCTTATAATTTCAACCAAGAAGGAGGCTGAGCAAAAGAGTTGTAAATTTAAGGGCAGTCTGTGCCACTTAGCAAAATCTTTTCTCAAAACAGGAAAGAAAGCAAAGAAATAAACAGAGTGAGTAGGACTAGAGGATATAGTTCAGTGGTAGAGCACATGGCTAGCAAGACTGTAAATTCAATCCCAGTGCCAACAAACAAACAATAGCAATAAAAACTAAAGAACCCAAATTGTCATGGTTTGTCTCTTATTATATTCTATGATTAACACCATGGCCAAAGAAACGTGGGGAAGAACCCTATTATTTGGCTTACACATCACTATCACTATTTTGATTATTGAAAAGAAGTCAGGGCAGGAACTCAAGCAATCACAGAAGTAGAAATAATAGAGAAAGTGCTTTCTTCTAAAACTCAGGACCACGTGCCAAGGGGTTGAACCTCCCACAGTGGGCTGGGCCCTCCCACATCAATCATTAATCAATAAGAAAAAAGAAAAAAAAATGTTTCACAGACATGCCTACAGACCAACTTAATGGGGAAATTCCTTAACTGAGATTTCCTCTTTTCAAGTATATCTTCGTGTCAAGTTGACCAAAAAAATAAAAAATAAAAATAAAAAATAAAAAAAAATGAGTTCACCTACAGTGTAAATTAGAGGTGTGGCCCTTAGTGAGATCCTATCTCCAAATACAAACAAAGAAACAAGGGGCTGGGGGATAGCACTATCATTGAGTACTTGCTTAGCTGTATTTGAGACTCCAGATTCAAGGCACAATATGGAAACAAACTAAATAGCATACATAGACACAAACAAAAACAGTTGCATGCAGAAAATACATGGATCTAGTAAAGACAAGTATGTGAACAGCTCTAAATCTTTATACTTCTAAATCATGAAGTATAAAGAAAGGAATGAGAACAAGGAAGAAGAAAGAATCTGACTGCAACTAACCTTCAAGCCAGGAGTTTCGAGATTCTCACTATACCTTTCACTTTGTTCCTTAGTGCGAAATACAAGCTCTGTTCCCTACTGCCAACACTTGGGAACCACCTTGATGTCTTTCAGTGTGGAAATGGATGAGAAAACCAGTGAATGCTGACAACAGGAGATTATTCAGTGATGCTCAGAAATAAGCCTTCAGGTAGCAGAGGATAGCTTTGTTTGCCAGTCCTTGGTGTTTGAGCCTCTGAACGTTAAAGTCCCAAGTTACTGCTACTCAGTACATAAAGCATGGTTCAAGAAGAGGCTTTAATGAAAGCAAAAAATGAGTATATTTGTAGCATCATCTCCTACCAAAAGGTCCTTCTCTCTGTTCAAACCATCATCTCCATGAAATCTTCCTTTTCTCCCCTACTTCCTTCTACAAATAGGAATTGGTCTATGCTTACAGATAGAGAAGATGAGCATATATGAGCACAAGAGAACTCAGGAATCTTGGGTAGGCAGATGGCCTATGAATGTCCCTGGACTATCCTGTCTCTACCTCCTATCTCTCTATTGGAATGCTAAGATTACAAATGCATTCTGCAACACACTTCTTTATGTGGCTTCTAGGGATTCAAACTCAGTATCTCAAGTTTGCTTCTCAAATGCTTTACCCATGGAACTGTCTCCCCAGCCAAGATCTTGTCCCACCAAAACAACAACAAAATAAAAAGGCTCATGAAATGGTCCCATATATTTCTGTTTTTAAAATGCAGTCATGAAATTCAAAAGAATAATTTTATTGGTCCAGCTGTATACATCTGTAGGCTGGATCCCTGAAAGTTTGGTACCTACTATTCAGTCTTAAAACTCTAACCTATGACAGCAGTCTTTTCCCATTCAAGATTCTATTGTCTGTAGTTCACAGACATGGGTAGTCAGTCATGTTCTGACAAGACTATACAGAAAGTTCCAGAAGTCAATAATTTATAAATTTAAGTGATTTTATTGTGTTATGTTGCTATAACTATTTTATGAGTTATTACCCTCTTAGTGTGCCTACCTTATAAAAACTTTTAAAAAGAAAGAAAAAAAGGAAGACACGGACATAAATGCATGTATTTAAGTGAAAGCTACTAGTGTGAAAAAGTATAGACTCTATGAGTGTAGCTATATGATTACATTGAAAACGCAAGGTATCGCAAAGAGGTCCAAGGCTGCCAGAAGGAGGATCTCAGAAGGAGGAATGAATAAATAGATGTAACACCTATGGCTAATAAACATAATTATAACATACTGCAAATATGGACAGGTGACATTCCACACTGTCAAAGGTCAAAGAACTTATCAACAAAAAGTGCTCTACCGTAACTTATGGATATAACTAACAACATATATTTATCAGTGGATCTAGCATTGCACATGAACCACAGCACTGCAAGATGTTAATTGTTAGAAAGCTGCAAGAATATTATTTCTGCACAACTTTCTGTAAATTTAAAACTGTCCCCCAAAGAGTTCATAAATTAAATATATATATATATATATATATATTCACTATATATATAGTGAAAAGCACAAAATAGTCAGGCAGACATTTGCTCAGCTACAGCACTCACATTATTTGTTTAAGGTTTCTTTCCTTTAACTAAAAGAAATAAAAGTTTTTGTTTTAAGTGCCTCTTAACAGGATCTCAGCCCAGTCTAGTCCCTTTCACTCTCCCTGAAGCCAACCCCCACTGTCTGATGGTTTCTGTTCTGCTGTATTTATTTGTTCTTTTCCCACAACATTGTCTTGGTTGCTGTGGTAATGTTCTTTTGTGCTTCATCCCCCTTCCTGACCCTGGAACTGAGAACAAATCTAGGGCCTTTGTACACTGAACTCTCTTCCTATCCCTTACACTATTGTTTTGAAGTCAATAGTTTACATCTCTGTCTCTGCTCTCTCTTGACACTGATTTTGCTATAGCAGGTCATTTGCCTTGATGTATAAACCTTATAAGCAGAGTGTCAGTTCCACAGAGTAATTTCTTTAGAGTATAATTGGAATTTCAGTGACTCTAAAGATCAAGTTGGGAATGACTGACACTGAAACAATACTCACTTTACCTATAAACATGGGATATCTTTCCTCTTATTTATATTCTTGATTTCTGGTCAGAAGGTTAGCTCTCCTCAGGCAGATCATAGATATTTTACTAAATGTGTGAATTTGCTTCCCTCTCTAGCTCTCTCCTTCCCCTTCCTTCTCCTCTTCCTTCCCGTTCCCTACCCTTATCCCATGTGTCAACAGTAAAGCTACTGTTTCAACCTTTAATTGGTGTCTTTACTGGATGACCGGGTATCCTTGCCTTGTTGCCAAGCCTTAGAAGAAGGTATGTAGTTTTGCCATTAACTATGACTCACTATGGCATTAGCTGTAGATTTTGTTTGGATATCCTGAATCTAGTTGATGATATCACTTTCTACACTTGGGTTGCCTTCTATTTGTTTTCAGTTGTGCACATAAAAGACTGAAAATCTACAAAGGTAGTTTACAGTCATCTCGTAGAAGACAGATCATGTTGAACACCATGGCAAGATCTGTAAGGTAGTGTAGCAGTACTTTTCCATTGGGACCACCAGCTCACAAATGAGGACATGAAGACTTCTTACTATGAAAGCTCAGCCTTTGCTTAGGCTTGTCCCACTAGGTCATATACTTAAATTTACCTACTTCTATTAATGTGCATTTTATAATGTGGCTTTTCCCCTTTCTTTCATCTTGTATGTCTGACTCCATGTCTTGTTGGCATCTCCCTGGGGTAATTCACCCACCTAGATTTCTCCTCCTTTTCCTCTTTCTCCCTGAAAATCCACTTATCTTTCCTGCCTAGCTATTGGCCATTCAGCTCTTCATTAAACCAATCGCAGTGACACATCTTCACACAGTGTACAAGTATCCCAAAATGAGGTGGACAGTTAAGAAAAAAGGATCCTTAAAGCATTCCACAATACAAAAGTCTGCTTTCAACTGAAAGACATGCAAGAAGAGGGTTTCCCACAAGAGCTTTTGTAATATATTCTAGGGATACATAAATCTCATTGCCAGATAATTTTGCCTCAAAGTGAGTCTGAATCCCTTGTAGGTCTCAGTAAATTTATTTGTTTAATACCATTTCTGATGAAAGAGTTGAAACTGCCCAGAGCTGTCAAAAACTTCCAGGAATTTTGGCATATTTAAAATGAATATCTTGCAGATCTGCCTCTACAGGTTTGGTAACCGTGACGACTCCTATCTTGCCTGCTTACATCCTGTGTTTTCACGCCCTCCTTTCTCTACTGGTCCACACACAATTTTCAAAGGAGCAGAAAAAAAAATACACATAAGCAACCCATCTGTTTCTAGTTTTTTTCTTTTTAAATTTTAAATCCATTTGTGGCTGTCATGCCATAGGGAAGAATTCTGACAAATTCCTGAGTTTCTTGAGAGAAAATTCCATTTTCTTGAGAAAAGCACCTCTAAGGTTCTTTGATGGGTGGATGAGGGGAAGCTGGGACATCCACCATCAAAGTTGGAATGTCTGGGGAGGAAGCTGGAAGTCTGTCTGCATTCTTAACTCACACCCTCAATCTTCCATCTACCTACTCATGCTGTTAAAAATACTCATTATAAAAGTTTACTGTGCCAAGGATAGTTCTAGCCATTAGTGACCAGACAGACAAGGCATGTACTTAAGTGTAAGAAGGCCAATAAGATTCACAGAGGAGTGACACTTACAATGGAGTCTTTATTTTAACAGTACCTGTGCCCCATTGTCGTTAGGGAGAAGGGAGGCTCCATGTCCTTCCCTAGTTCTAACTTTCTCAATCCTCAGAAGATTTCTGGATGAGTCACATGCACACTAAAGATTGGAAAACATTCGTCTAGGACAGAACTTCTCTGCTGCAATATTATTGACATTTCAAACTGGTTCTTTCTTTGTTGTGGCAGTAGGGTACTATATGCCCTAATGTGTTGATAAGGACTCCTGGTCTGTGCATAACCAGATGTGGCCAGTACACTGCCTTAGTTGTGACAACCAAAACCAAACCTTTAGATATTGATAATGTCCCCTGGAGGGCAAAATCATGCTTTATTTTCCAATTTAAAAAAGTCTGATCTAGGATGCTTAGTCAAATCCTCAACATCAAAATATTTCCTCTTTTTTTCTTGGGGAAAAAAAGTCACAAATTTGACTGTAATTTATTATATTGAAATAAGTTCAACCAAGGCTGGGTATACCAATTTTCAAAATTATAAAATAAATACTATTACAATGAAGTAAAGAAACAAGAAACATTTGGAGGAATGGTTATACAATGTCCATGTGAAATCGTCCACACAGAAATCTTTTGTATTTTTTAATTTTTATTTTTTTATTTATTATGAATAAAGTCTCATTTTTTAATCCATGTATCCCATTGTTCAAACTCCCTCCCCCCTTCTGCCCCTCCCAGTCACTCTCTTTTCTCCCCATCTCCTCATCTCTTCCCCAGCAAGGGAAGGAGGTCCAAAGGTCCCAGGGTAGCTTAGTTCAGTATCCACTCCAGGCAGATCTGCTTTCCTCACCCCAACATCAAGACTGGGTGAGGTATTCCTCTGGAGGGAATAGACTCCAGGGTGCTGGTCCAAGGTGATTCAGATCCCAAGCTGTTCAGTATTTGTGGTTTGCAGCTTGGGTATGCTTTGCTTTTTGTTTAAAGTCCACTATTGAGTGAGTACATTCCCTGCTTCTCTTTCTGGGTTTGTGATACCTCACTCAGGAGGATATTCACCATATCCATCCATTTACCTGCAAATTTTAGGATATCATTTTTTATTACTGTTGAGTACTCCATTGTGTAGTTTACCACAGCTTGCTAATCCATTCCTCAGTTGAAGGGCATCTAGGTTGTTTCCAGGTTCTTGCTATTACAAATAATGCTGCTATGAATATAGTTGAGTTAATGTTTTTGGGATGTGAATGTGAGTCTTTAGGCTATATGTCTAAGAATGGTATTGCTGGATCCTTGGGGAGATTGACTCCCAGTTTTCTGAGAAATCGACATACTGCCTTCCAGAGTAGCTGAACAAGTTTACACTCCCACCAACAATGGAGAAGTGTTCCCCTTGCTCCGCACCCTCTCCAGTATAGGCTGTCATCTGTGTTTTTAATCTTAGCCATTCTGACAGGTATAAGGTGGTATCTCAAAGTTGTTTTGATTTGCATTTCTCTGATGGCTAAAGATGTTGAGCACTTTTTTATGTACCTTTCAGCCATTTTTAATTCTTCTGCTAAGAATTCCCTTTTTAGTCACAGTAATCTTTTTAAGTTTGTGGTTTAATGTTACAATTAGGGATACAGATGGGCATCATCCTATCATTTATATCTTTCTCCAAGCCAGCAGCTCAGTTTACAAATATTTGACAATTTATCTTAACTATCCAGAGCTAATCATTGTAGAAGATGAGGAACCTAGGGCTTCTGGGTGCTTTCTACTAAACTCATATAGCTTTTCTTGCTAGTTTAACATATTACAACTCATGTTTACTGTCTTGTCCATTCCTCTGAGAGCCACAAGTCAGGATAGACCTCAGAAGCAGCATTAGGAGTTGGCTGGGCAAGGTTCTCTCTGAATGTCCTAGGGAAGAATTGTTTTCCTGGTCTTTTCTTTTTCTCTGGAAATCTCCTGCATGCCTCAGCAGCCAGGAGTCCTCTACCTTCAAGCCAACAGAACAAAATCTTGATCCTGATCCTAATCTCCATTCTCCATTGATCTCATCCTCTTGTCTGTTGTATGATGGCCTTGTGATTACATTGAACCTACTGGGTTATTAGATGATCTCTCCAACCTCTAATCACACCTGCAAACCCCTTTCTACCATGTAGAGTGACCTATGCCTGTTTTCCAGAACCCAGGATGCCCCAGTGAGGTTCATTGATCATCTTAGTATAATACCTTTAGGTCCCATCACAAAGATAAGTGACATTCACAAAAACAAACTATTACAAACTGACAAGAGCTCAGGGAGGAAGACAACAGAAGTAGGGCCATCAACACTTGACTGGGTTTCAAACTATCTATGTTACTAGGTTCCAAACTATTTGATGGGGGAGCAGAAGATTATGTGCTCCCTGCTCATCAATTCAAGCTGCCCCTTGGGACCTGTTGAAGATCTCAGTAAAAGCTGTGATGTAACATAATGTTATTTCACTGAATATATGTTTAAAATTCTCAAGAATAAAGTAACAGTATTTTATAATTATAATGTCAGGGTCTCAATCTCCACAAATTCTTTTCATTTAAACTAGGTAGGTTCAGGATGCACATTTTCAAGATTTTCCAAGGCCAACTGTTTGAAGCTCAAATTCTGGGATCAAGACCATTCACATACAAAAGTTAGCAAGACCATTTTCATGTAGCTTAGAAAACATTATTTAACTTTGCCTTGATTTCTTCTATGAAGTATAAGTGATGGTATTAGCAAAATGCCTTAGAAAGTCAACAACAACAACAACAACAAAAAGAAATAAAGTTCTTACCAGGAAGCAGTGATGCCCTGATTTGAGAAGCTATTTTTATTTCTGACTCCTCAAATCTCTCCAGAAGGAAGCCTAACTTTCCTCAGATGGCAAACAGGGAGGTTTCTATGACTACTAAGAAAAAGAATAAAAGGTTATGAGCACAGCCTGCCCTGTCTCATTGAATGAGACACTTCAGAAGGGCTCACCCCATGTGATGCTAGACGGGCCATGTAGCTTTGGTGGCAGAGCTGTGGGGTTCTTCTCATACTGAAACATAAATAGCAAAAGAAACCAGAAAGGCTGAAGCTCCCAGTGGGAAGGTATGTGAGATGTGTGGCTGATCTGACAGTGATCAAGACTTAGTGGCAAGAGTTTGCTTAGACAAACATGCAGTGTCTAGTCTGTCCTCTAAATCTATTAAATCTGAATCTCTGTGATAAGTCTCAGAAGTCAATCAATCTATTTTCTTCCTTTGTCTTCTCCCTCCCTCCCTCCCTCCCTCCCTTCCTTTTTACTTTCCCTTCCTACCCTCCTACCACTCATCCTTTCTTAAGATTTTCTCTTTTGAAATCTCCAAAACTAATTAGAACTGAAACCACCTGGACCCCTTTATTATCTCTGGTATCTACGCACATTTGTTCTTACCTACTGAAATATCAAGTTAAAGTAGAGTCAGATGCTTCAAATGTGTGTACAGGCTATTTGTATGCTATGCATTGTTGCTCTGTGTGTGTGTGTGTGTGTGTGTGTGTGTGTGTGTGTGTGTGTGTGTGTGTGTGTTTTAATCTTTCCAGTGACTCTTTTGATAACATATAGGTTTGGCCTAAGATTGATTATTAACCAAGCTATATAGGACTCCGATGAAAAATACAGCAGGGGCAGCCCCTCCTGTTCCATGATTTTGAGATGATGTAAGGGCAAGAGGAAAGCCTGGGTGCTCTTTCATTAATGAAGCTCTTTTTCTGAGTTTCCCTCTAGCATACACCATTGGACTCCAGATACCAACAAAGAATCAATAATTAGCAAAACAGTGGTCAGTTAATACCTGTAGAAGCAGGAATGGGGAAGAAGCATTTCTCAAATGTGTCACATGCAGACTTATTGCAAAAAAAAAAAAAAAAAAATCCAAATCAGAGTTCAAATGCTGGCTTAAATTAGTATTAGATATTTTTTTTTTTGCTTTTTTTAATTTTTTATTCGACATATGCATTGTAAATTTTCTTGAATAAACAAAATATTTAGTAACCAGGAAAGCAGAACAAATTTACTAACTAAAAACAAGTGTACTGGAAAATTCAGCCCTGGCCAACTAAACTAGTACAAATTAAATGTAATAGAAATAATTCCTGTTAAAGCAAACCTTACCTTACACAGGATGGCTATGGCACCATCATTGTTCATTTCATACTACTATAGCAGAATACCTAAGAAGGTATGAAATCATAACCAACAGGAGTTTACTTGAGTTATGGGTCTTGAGATCAGGATTTCTAGAGGCAAGAAGCAATGTCTGCCCAGATCATATGCTGTGACACAACATGACAGAAAAGCAAGAGGTCATTTGCAAGGCCACAAACATGGGACAAGCTTATGACAAACTAATAGTAACTAGGCATGCCCACACAGCATTGGCATTAATCTGGTCATGAGGGAACCTCTTAAAGTTCCTGTCTTTCTTATTATTATTATGGCTACACTGGATACTGGATATTCCTTTTGGTCCAGAATATATATATATATATATATATATATATATATATATATATACATATATATATGTATATATATATATATATATATATTACTGTGTGATCTAATTTTACCCAGGTTTCTCTATTCAAACAAACCAATTGTACCATCTGGTTTCTTCCTTAACCCTGAAAGTTAAGACAGTGCTATTTGCCACTACCATGACCCTAAATATATACTAGAATTCCAGCACTGATTACTGGCTGAACTCAAGAACACAGGAATCTCATGTACATCAGTAGGATATATATGCTTATGACATTCCCTAGGCATTTTAGAGATGGGAATGCCTTCTCTAAATAGAATAACCTAAATAGAATTAGGTTATTATATTTAAAATCTGGCCTACACCCACCACAGGAAAAACACAAGAATGTATTAGTAGACCCTAGAATTGAGCCTAAATAGCTAATAAGGGAAAAATTCCTCTTTATGGGAATATATCAACTAACACATGGGAAAAAGAATAGAATTTAAATTCTATAAATCTTTATTTAAATCAATAGATTAGGTCAATATGAATAACATAAAACATACAGAAAAAAAAACATACATGTAGAAAACAATTAAATCTGAGTGTGATCTGGATTATCTATGGGATAACCAATTTAAATAAAATCCCTGGGCAAACAAGTGTGGTGAATATATCATGGTAATGCCATCAGTGAAATCTAGATGATGCAATATGCTACAACAAACTGGTGTTTTAATGATAGGTAACTTGTTGCTACTGTTTTAAGTAATTATAGACCACAAATCTCTCTTGAGTTATAATTATAAATTTTATGTATAGACTTTATTTGTATCCTAATTTACACAAAATAACTTCCTGTTTTTAATTTTATAGATATGATAATATATGTTTAATTTTCAAATGTACTTTCATTGGTGTATATTCACTGCACATGGTACGGGTTCCATTAGGATCTTTTAATGCAAGTATATAATGTACTTTCCGCGGCGTTCTCTCTTCTTCACTCTTCCCTCTCTCGTTAGTCTCTTTTATTATCTAAGCTTTTATTCTATTTTTTCATCGCATACACACACACGTGATTTTATGTACCTATATAAAAATCTAAAATCCACAAATAAAAAATTAATACCAACTTGATTCCCTTCATAAGATAATCTCCAGCTAAGTGCATTTTTCCTGAAAGCAACTTGGTTCTTCCTTATGGCTGAAAGGAAGAACACATGCAAATCCCCTTTTGTTACTTATTCCTCTGTCGACAGAGACTCAGGGTGGTTCCCTAATTTAGTCATTGTTAATAGTGTTGCAATAAACATGACTGGAAAAGTGTTTCACTGATTCCTTGACTTGAGTCTTTCAGGTAAGTCATATGGTAGACCTGTTTTTCATTTTGGAAGAATCTCCATGCTGATTTACATACTGGCTAGAACACTTTAAAGTTCTCACCAGCATGGATTAAGGATTTTCATTGTTCATCTCTTCACATGAACTTTTTATTTATTTTCTTAATGACTGCCATTCTGATCTGGGTGAGACAAAATGTCATTGTAGGTTTGATTTGCACGTCCCTGGGGTGACTTGAAGCTTTTCTCCTACATTTATTAATCATCTGTATCTCATAATTTGAAAACTGTGTTCATTTGTTAACCAATTTATTCATTTAATATCACAGTGTTTTGAATTCATGTTCTCTAGATGTTAATGCTTTATCAGATATCAAATTAGAAAAGACTTTATAGGCTGTCTCCTCACAAAACAAAATTTTCTCTTATTACACAGAGGCCTTTAATTCCATGGGTTCCATTTGACTTACTGTTGGCACAGCTTCTAAGTGACTATTGCCTACATGTGTATTTTTAAGTGTTTCTTCAGATGGTTTCAGAATTTCTGGCCTTACATTAATGTCATTAATCCATTTGGAATTGATTATTGTACATAGTGAGAGACAGAGATCTACTTTCATTCTTTAACAGGTAGATACCCAGTTTTTCTAGCACAATTTGTTAAAGAGGCCATATTTCCTTCACTATACATATTTGGTATCTTTGCCAAAACTCACATAGCTATAGCTGATGGTTTCATATTTCAGTTGTCTATTCTACTTCATTGATCTGTACATTTATTTTCATGTTAATATTGTATTTTTGTTATTATGGCTATGTAGTGTAAGTTGAAACATGCCTTGTTTAGAATTGATTTGGCTATCTGGAAGTTTTTGTGCTTTCATATAAATTCTATTATGTTTCTTCTACTTCTCTGAAGAATGACATTGGAATTTTGGTAAAGATTACATTGAATCTATAGACTGCTTTTGGTAGAATGACCATTTTCACAGTATTAATTCTTCTAATCCATGATCATGGAGAATATTTCTATCTTCCAGTGTGTTGCTCAAATTCTTTTATACCTGCTTCAGTTTTCTTTAATCCTGGGTAAGATCAACAGAGATGGAAGAACCAGGCACAGAGATCTTGATTTTCAGCAGAGGGTTTGATGATAAAATAGCACCCTGGAAACTAAGGCTGTTCTGAGAAGGTCTGTGACCTCAAGAGTTGCACGGAAACTGCTTGACCTGAAGATCCCAGAGCTCAGAGACCCCTGCTTTTCTCTTTCTGTTCCACTCCTACCTACACTGCACCCTCCACCCCCACAGCACCTGCACTGCTTTTCATCACAGTATTTCTCATGCACATGTTGACATGACCTCCTTTATCCTGTCTCTTCTCACTAGCTCTAGGCTAGTAAGCGTCATCCATACACCAGTCTTCACTTAAAATGTCTTATGTGTCAATCAAACAATGCTAGGAATGGGGTCAGCCAACAGCCTTACAAAAGCATAAATGAAATTAAGTAGCACTTCTCAAACTCATGTGCTCTTGCTTCTAGCTGCCATTTCCTCTTGTGAGAGGCTTAAGCAAAACTCCCTTTTAATGTCTTCACACACTAAGTCCAGATTGGACTTCATAACTACACCTACATCACAGAGGAAAGTTCACCCAATGAACAGGAGTTTCATTTTTACGATTTTCTTTCCAAACTCATAAGCAGCAAGCCTCTTTGACTCTTAAGATGGAGCATGTGATGAAAATCTTTTCAGCATGTAGGTCTGCCCTGTGATGTCAGAACTCTTACGTGAATAATTATTTAAACTGGCTATTTCTTTGTTTTTATCACAGTGTTCTACATGATTTCTGAAAAATCAGTGAGAACAGACCAAGGGAGCAAAGAAGAGTCAGAGACTGCTTTCGGAGTTCCAGGGCCAGAAACTAAAGCAAGATTCCCTGAAGCAATTCTCCCTTATAGTTTTGACACTGATCTGAGGTGTCCCAAGAGAATGAGTCAGTGCTCTGTATAGACAGCTGTTCAGGAAGTCACATCTTTCTTTTATCATATTATCTCTTATGGGTACCTAGAATAACAGCATTTAGCAATATCAACAACAACAATAAATGCCCAGACTCCAGGTAGAATGCCAGGCTACTCAGTGAAATTTCTATTTTATATATTTCATGTAATTTTTAGCATAAGTGTATTAAATATATTTCATGTATGATTTGATGTTTAAATTTTACTAAGCTCGCTATATATTTTTTTCTGGAAACTCACAAAGGATTTCAAAATATAATCTCCCAGGTGACTTTACAAGCAATAACTGTCATCTCTTACTCACTATCCTCTGTTGACTCTTGGGTGTTCCTACATGTCTATTTAAATAGCCCCATTTTTTAATGAATCATACCCCAGCTACTTATCACAAACTACCCCTTTCTTTGGCTTACTTGCACAACGAAATGTGGTCCAATAACGTGATGAAGGGTGAGATAAGGATTCCTGGCATGTATCGGCCACATGGTAAACCCAACATGGCACTAGCAGAACATACTGTGTATGGAGGGCACACCCAGAGGCATGACTATGTAAACTTGTGCCCACTGGTTTTCTTAAAAGAAGATGCCACATGAAGGTCACTCTCTTTTCTCTTCTGCTTCTTTCCCTCGCATCCGCTTGACAACTCTCCTGAATAAACTCTAGTGTGGCACTGGAAGTGTGTGTCTGTTCTCATGTGCACAGCCAACATTTTGGTGTCGTGACTTGGATAGGCTCTCTCCTGGGCTTAGTCGCACATAAGCACTAGGAGATCCTAAGCCAGGGCTCACTACCACGCCACCTTCCATCTGTCCCACTGCAGCCTGTTCAAACACCACTGGCCTAGATTGTGTCTAAAACATTTTCCCTTTCCAGTTGGTGTAAATAAATGCAAAGTAATGTCTTTGGAAAAGACTGTTGATTGTCTGGCTTTCCAGTAGGACTCTAGTCTTTTGGAGGATCATCCCCCAGCCATGATCTTCACTGGTCATACCTATTTTTTCTCTCCTGACACTCATTTCTGGCCTTCCCTGCTATAGAAACCCAGCCTGGATTATTGGATCCTGCTCCCAGACTCTGTCCCCAGAGCTTTGCCCTAATGCCTACCCTATGTGCTAATGATTATCTAGTGGTGGCTAACTTTGTTTTGGGCTTTGACCTAACAC
This sequence comes from Sigmodon hispidus, assembly GCA_004025045.1. Lineage (NCBI taxonomy): Eukaryota > Metazoa > Chordata > Mammalia > Rodentia > Cricetidae > Sigmodon > Sigmodon hispidus. The sequence continues at coordinate 145,252 of PVIH01003149.1, read as the reverse complement.
CTACCCTAAGAATTGATGAGTTACTTAGTGGTAGCTAACATTGTCCCCCTGGACCCAAATTTAGTGGTAGACTCCCTCCACCCTTGGCCTAATAATAGAAAATGAGCTGGCCAAAAATGTCTCCCCCATTTTCACCTCTAGGATGCATTCTTGAGATTCTCAGGCCACTTAGCCTTTTTGGACTTACCTAGACACTACCAAGCTTATCCGTTATTGCACAAAGAAATGGCCTAAGAATTCCTTAGATAATAAATCAAAATAGCTGCATAACAGCTTTTTGGACCCAGATATTTTATGAAAGCTAACTTTTGGAAGTGAATGGGTAGATGGAAAGAGATTTCCTATTTCTTTCCATATCTCAGCTCTAAACTTTTTCTTCTGGCTTTCTGTTCTCCCACCCATCTGTTTCTAGCCACACAACCAAATCCTTCTCTGGAACCCCCCCCCACCTTTCAAATCTCAATGCTCACATGCAACTCTTCCAAGTTCTCCCTTTTCAGGGACTCCAAACCTGGTGCCTACATTTACCTCACTGGTTACTCATTCTTGTGCTCCTAAGGATCCAGTTCGCCTTCTGATGGAAGTGGCTGGCGTAGATGGGATAGTGAAAATTTATACCCTGTTTCCTCTGTCCAAACTTTCTCAGGTGGTAAGAAAAAATTGGGTTGTTATAGCTCTAACTCTACTATTTTCATAAAAGAATTCCAATATAATCCTATGATTTCACTTTTTATGATATATTCTGACAAATAGTCTTCCCAAAGAATGAAGGCGAGTTTGGGAACAGGCCAGAACTTATGCAGGTGAAGTTCATCAGACAAATACAGCATATCCCCCAGGAGCCAAGGCTGTTCCAGATGTACACCCCCTTTGGAATTACAATACACCAAAGGAGGTCTTATCCAGATACAATTTTGTGACCCTTTTACTGGCAGTTCTGTATAGAGCTGCTCTGAAGCCTGTCAATTTTAAGGAAAATACAGGAGATAGAACAGGATAAACAGGAGAATCCATTTCAGTTTTTGGAATGCCTCACAAAAGCTCTTATAGTATACTAACTTAGATCCTTGAGGGAAGGCAACTTCTCATGACCCATTTTTTTTACCCAGAGCTACCCTGACATCAGCGCTAAACTTAGATCTCTTGAAAGGGGACCACTGACTCCACAGGCAGAAGTCTTAGTGCTGGCTTTTAATTGTACCACAAGAGAGATGAGAAAACACACCAAGAAAGATACCTGCTGCTGGCAAAAGCTATCTGATCAACTCCTTTGCTTCCTCCCATGGCAAGCAGACCTAGACTTCCTGGTGTCTGCTTTAAGTGTGGCCAGTAGGGCCACTGGTCTCACTATTTCCTGACCTCGTAGAGGCTCTTCAGGCCTTGTCCTGGGTGCCATCAAGTGAAACACTGGTCTAAGTGACTGTCCCTAAGCCCTATGTGACAGGGAACATTACACACAGCCACTCCACAGCTGATCTCCTAGGTCTGGCTGTGCATGGTTAATGCTGCCAGGGCTGCCCTAATCCAACTACCTCAGGTAGTCATAATGGTATCAAGGCACTCCATCTCCTTCCTCGTGAACACCAGTGCCACATACTCAGGTCCTGCAGAGTTTTGAGGTTCTACCTCTCTGGCCTCTCTATTGGATGGGAGGCAACAATTTTGGCCTCAGCAGATGCCACCACTTAATTGTATTTTCAGAGATATCCCTATCACCCACTCATTTTTGGTTATGCCAACCTGCTCCATACCCCTAATGAGAAGGGATTTTTTTAAACTAAAGTAGAAGCTTTCATTTCTTTTAGCCACCACATTGCCTGAATCTAGACTCTCAAGCCACTCCAGCCGCTACCTGGCTTCTCTTGCTATGTGCTCAACCAATCAGCTCTAGCTCCCCCATATCCTCTTCCAGCCTCCCAGGTAGACCCCCAAATGTGGGACACCCAGAATCCTTCTGTTGCTAGACACATTTCCCTAAAATTTCCTGTGTCAGTTTTCCATTCCAGCCTGCTTCTCAGAGCTGAAGTCAAGACAGTTAACAGAAAAAAAAAAAAAATGCTTGGAAGTATTTCACCTCCCCCACAAACTAACCCTCCAGTTGCTGCTTCTGGAGAATGAAAAAGCCCAAGAGCCATTTTTAGAGCAGATAACAGGTAAAACAAAGACCATTTCTCCCACCCCCAAACCAAAAATAAAATAACCAAAAGAACCTCAGGTTTTGTTTTAAGGAAAACAAAAACAAAAAACCACAAGACATTTTAACTTCTCTCCATCCCCAGACATAGCAGAGATCCACAAACTGTATTGTACATCCACTAGCCACTAGAGTTCCCTAGAAGGAAGAAACACAAAAACAACTATCTCAAAGTTTATTTAAAGTATAGACAACGCCTGACTTAATTTTATACATGTCCTGATTTCGACCCTTTTTATCTCCTCCTTTTTCTTCTCTTAATCTGACCTCTAGACCCCTTAATAGCAGAGCATCCTCACTATATCATCTGAATTATGTCACTTCCCAAGATTCTCTCACTAACTTGTAGGGTTTTTTTTTTCTGAGCTCCAGAAAATCAAAATTCATTATCCCATACCTTAAACTCACCAGGACTATAGGAAATGAATCACAAAACCAACAGACCAGAAGATCAGCTCTCATCTTCCCCAAAAGACAAACTTCACCCTTAAGACAGCTTGAAGCAGCTTTAAGAGGTCATAGACTCTGTTCTGGACCAATCTATATACCCGGCCTTCTTTTTATAATAAACATAAGGGTGAGATGTAAGAATTCCTGGCATAAATAGCAGCCACATGGTAAATCCAACATGGCACCAGCAGAACATGCTGCATACCAAGGATATGCCCCTAGGTGTGGCTATGTAAATCTGTGCCCATAAGTTCTCTTAAAAGCAAACACCATGTGAAAGGTTGCTCTCTTTTCCCTTCTTCTTCTCTCCCTCAGACCTGCTCAGCAACTCTCCTGAATAAAAACTAGTGTGGCACTGATAGGGTGTGTCTGTTCTCACGTACAAAACCAACAGGTACCACCAGGTAAGATGGGTGTTACTGGGCCAAGGTCCCAATGCCAGGCCACATGAATTGGGAATATGTCTTTCTCATCAACTAATTAATACTAAAAAAAGTATAGCCCCAAATTGCAGGATGGAGTGAGATAGAATCTTTAAGATTTTCTGATGTTAAAACATCTATATAATATATATTGAGGATGATGTTATTGGTTATTAATAATCCTTATGCTTCTAAAATCTTCAGTATTATCAGCACTCTGGCACCAGAGGACCAAAACAAGAAGTATAAGTTTCAGCTTCTTAAATTGTGCGTCACAGTGCCATATAGAGTCACATAATGGAAAACAGAGTTGTGAAAAACTTTATTGGAGTCAAAAGGGTTTTGAATATTCAATGACCATCAATTAATTAAAAATAAAGTATTAATTAAGCCTACATGTTTCTAGAAACCCCTGTCTATGTTGTATTACATGATTTCACTGTATCCTGTGACTAAACCTGAAACACAAAGAACCTACCATCATGTGACTCAACACTAATAGACACTGAAATGCTTCAGCTCAGATTTAACACTGTTGCTTTTCTATGACTTATAATGGGCTTCTTTACTATATTTTCAAAATTTTCTCTTATAAAAAATAATAGTTTAAAATCTTCGTTCAATGGAAAACAAATACTTTTAATGTTTTTTATTGTCATTCCTCAACATGCAAGTATCAATTAAGTTTTACTTTGAACTGGTAGTGTATTGAAATATTTGATTTTGAAAATTGCTGTTTGAGTTGCTAGCTTGTATTTTAGAAAAATAACTATGAAATTAATTTTAACTTGGGATTAGACAGAATTTCCAACCATTAGTGAAATGGTCTTATACATACTTTTGCTATTTTATATTACACATTTAGATGGAGTGGCATTTATAGCATTGACAATTATCAAAATATGATCAACTATGAAGAAACAGTGAAGATATCCAGTACTCTGAATTATGAAATATTTATCAAAGATTTTTTAAATTTATATTTAATGTGTATGGGTGTTTTTATTGAATGCATGTCTGTGTACTACATGCATTAAGTGCTCATAGAGACCAAAAAAGGACATTGGATTTCCTGACACTGGAGCTATAGATTCAGAGAACTGAATCAATGTCCATTGTGAAAGAGATACTACTTTCTACCACTGAGCCATCTCTCTATACCCTAGGATATAATTGCTTATGCAAAAATAAACAAGCACATCCACTTCATTAGTATACAAATTTTATTTCAAGTTTTGTGCATATATTGTATATTTATATAAATATATATTTGATGTTTATGAGCATGTGTATACGTGTTTTTGTGTTAGGTCATGACTGTATGCAAAGGCCCAGAGCTGATGTTAAATGTTGTCCCTCAATTGCTCTCCACCTTATTTTTTTGAAACAGGGTCTCTTACTAAATCTGGAACTTACTGATTTGTCTAGATTGATGGGCCATCAAGACCCAAGAATCCTCCTGAGTCTACTTCTCTAGTGTTTGATTTATGGGTGTACACTGCCAGATCTGGCTTTTACATAGGGGATAGAGATAAAATTCCAGTTCTTAGGCTCATGTGGTATAAATATTATTGACTGAGTCATCTTCCCAGCTCTCCTATCAATTTTAATAGTGACACAATTGTATATATACCAAAGAATTGTTTTAAAATAAATTTCATGATATATTATTAGTAAATGTTTGTGCTGTATATCCATTTCTATTCCTGCATGCCTTGAGTCATAAAAAAGAAATTCTTGGACAAAAAGCAGTTATAAGTGGAAAAAGATGAGAGTGATCTTAGGGCCCAGGGTAAGAAAGACAGTCATAAGAATGTTCTAGTGTGATGAGTGCTGTGCTAATTGACTGTTCTTTCCAACCAGCATAAAACATAGAGATAGAGAACTGTTGTGTTCTAAATATTAAATGCCTACCACAGTGTCACGCATTTCAAGATGGTCTCTAGCTGGTGGCTCTATTTTTGAAAATTTTGGAAACTTAAAAACGTGGTGATTACTTGAGCAGGTAGGGCATTGGCATCATGCTTTCAAAGGTTATGTGTAGTGGGATTATGCTAGTAATGTTGTAATATTTGTCTTGCCTATGGGTTTAGTAAAAAGCTGATTGGCCAAAGGCAGACAGAAAGTGTGGGCAGGGCTATCAGGCTAAGAAAACTCTGGGAACATCTCAGAGCAACACAGATGCCACAGAGTTGCTGGAGCTGCCAGGAGACCCAGATAAGCCTGTGTGTGATTATTTGAGCCTAAGTGAGTCTGAGAGACCAGGCAAAGTGTGGCAGGATTGAAGTCCCATAGACAGTTCCTGAGAAGTTAATGCATAAAGCCCTGAGGGTAAACATAAGCTTCCACAGAGACTTTATCATGTTGAAAGGATCAAGATTGTTTGATGAAGAAAGTAGTAGGCAAGGAGTAGAACCAATCCAAATAAGAGGCCCCTGGAGCTGCAAACAGGAAGGGTGCAGGACTTACATCAACAGATCCAAATACCAGAGATGGAGTTTTATGAATCAGAGTTTGCCTTGCTTAAACTGTTTATTAAAATTATAGTGTGGTGTACGTGGGGTGTGTGTGTGTGTGTGTGTGTGTATGTATATTAGGGGTACATGCAACACAGCAGAGAACAATTTATGGTCAGTTTCATCTTTCTACTGTGTGGGACCTTGGGACTGAATTCGGTTCCACACCTTTACCTTCTGGCTCATCCCACCAACACTAGCTTTTGGTCTTGTTTTGGTCTAGTACTTGATTTTTATCTCCATTCCTATCATTTGGAGTGGAAAGGTTTATTCTGTTCAGTAGTATCTTATCTTATCTAACATTATTATTTATAAGGCCACCCAGCTAAGCATCATAAAAGTCATTGAATTTGGCTTTTTGAGTAATGTTTAAAATGTTAAGACTTTGAAGACTATCCAAAAATATTGTGCATTATGAATTGGCCATGAGCCTTTGGATATGAGAGGTATGGCTTGAATATGAAATGTCCCCCATAAGTTCCCATTAACCAATTTGCTTCCATCCTTTAATCCTGTTTAGGGATATTCTGGAAGGGTAGTTGGAAGAAGAGGAGATAAGCTTGAGAAGGTTCTAACTGCCTTTCTTGCTTACCCCATTGCCTGTTCAGGACAGGATGAAACAAACATCTTCTACTACCTACAATACTATGAAGCGAGCAAAACAAACACCTCTTGCTGCTAAATAGTTCAAGTCAGATTTTTTTGTCATAATAAGGTGAAAAATAACTAACATAAGAGCAGAGTATGCAGAGAACTTCTGAATCCCTGTTGTCGTCAGAAACGAAATTAATATATAGACAGTCTAAAGAGTTGTTGCAACTTTACCTTTTTATTGGTTTTCATTTATTCTTAAGAACATCTGTTATTCATTGAATCTAGACCACACATCTACCAACTGCCACACACTCCATCTTCCCTGAAGAGAAGTAGAAAAGGACTTGATGACTCTAAGATCAGTGATTCCTTTGAAGGATGCATCTCGTCATTTTGAGTGATGTTGATACATTTTAACTTCCTGGCACAAACAGATGATATGTGATGTTTATAGTTCAGTCTAAAAACTCTGAGAAGTGGTATTGTTCCCACATTAATACCTTTTCTGTCTGTGACTTCAAGGATACTCATGGGTTATGAAAGCTTTCCTGCCCCATAGTCACCATCTAAACTGCCTAAGAGACCTTAAACACCAGGTTCTTTGTACATTGGTTGGTGTGACAAATCTATGTCAGTCTAAACCTAGAAGATGCAGGGAAAGGGAGTACACAAATGTAAAAATTCAGCACTTTAGGCAGGCTATCCTTTGTAACTTTTTTCATTTAAAAATGCAGTGTTCTTAATGGCATCTAGTTCTTACTGTGGCATCTAAGAGAATGTTCTGTATGAGAAGAGCTGGGGCTTTTTCCTCCTCCTAACAATGGACTTGATACAAAATCTCCTCCCAAAAAAGTGAGAAAAATACTGGCAAAGAGTAACACCAGAAATCTGTGTGCAATTTTAGCACTTCCAACTCTGTAATTGCTTTACCTCTATATGGGAGCATCAGGGAAGCTAATAAGAAACACCAGGACAGGAACAAACTGTGACTATAAACCCAGACTCCTGTGTCCCCAGCTGCAGGCTGTACTTACAGTTCCTCACTGTCAGAGATAAAGTCCAAAATTAAAAAGATCAGAGGCAAGTGATAAGGCAGCAGTGACATGGCTTTGCAAAACAGCAGACTAGAGAGAAGTGAGCGAAAAGTGCAACAGCAGCAACAGTCACACAAAGATTCACTAAGGCCGCTCAACTTACTCCTGAGATGTACTGAGGGAGCCCTACAGGACCACAGGAACTGACATAGATAGTCTCTGGAAGTTTCTTCTGGCTTCATGGCACCACAATGCAATGCCCCATCCAGTGCTTTGGTCTAGCAGCACAAACGCTTGAGAGTTGGACCACAGCACAATCCATAATACCTGATAGTAATGTAACAGGAATCCAGAAATCCTAGATACAGCTTTATTCGTTAACATATATGCATTTTACCATTTATGTAAACACAGGTATGGATAAGAACTATGAATCAGAAACTCATTAAATACTTCATGTATGGTGTCTCATGCACTGCTCAATTTTGAGGAATGCAATTGGCTTCTCAGTATTGAAAGAGATAAATTAAAGCTTAGAAAAATAAATAACTCAACAAAAAGTTCTCACAGATGATTTAGTAACAAAGCTAGGGTTTAAACCTGTTTGGTAATTCCAGAACCTGTGCTCTTGAAAAAAATAATTGAGCCATCCATGAGAAGAAAGTGTACTCAGTTTTATGGGGACCAGGGGGATGACAACATGCCTGATCTAGAGTTAAGACACATAGGGGAAAACATACACCATCCTGTCTAGAAGTTAAGCTTTACTGTTTGCTGAACCTCAGCTATGGAGAATGGCAGCAGCTCATGATTCTATATCCCCGAGAAGAGAAAGAAAAATAAGTACAATACCTCCCAGCAAACTGATCCTCTGCCAGGATGCTGCTAGAGAAAGCTGTGGAGCAAGAAAAGTATGTGCTTTAGTCAAGACTGAGAGGACAGCCACACCAGGGATATAGAAAGAGGAAAAATATGCTGCAGATAAGAAAACCAGTTAAGCATTCATGAAGGATGCTCATTTCTGAAAGGAAGAGTCTGAGTCAGACTAGGGTGGGAAGAAGAAACAGAGACTAATTTGCATGCTATCTACCAACCACTTTAAAAGAAGCACACACTGGTCCAAGGGATTTGCATCACTGAGGCTGTGCTCTGTAGTAGCTCAGCAAGAGAAGAAATAAGACAGGGGACAGTCCAAGTCACATTCCCTGCCCACAAGGTCCTGTCTCCTGCCTTTCTTCTCACCAGAGAACAGTTCCAAGGAGTCAGGGAGCCTGTACAGATCTGTCTGAACTGTGGGTTTTCCCACTGCAAATGATAAGCAGATGTCTGAAGGTAGCCTCTGGCAGGCTATCTCTACTTTCCTCAACAGTCCATGTGGTAGGGGGCTCTCCCAAGACTCAGCGTTAGTGAGTCTTTCTCTGGAGACTTTCTTCTCAAGATGTTCTAAATGGAATTATTCTATTTTATATCCATAATGACTCATCATTGTGGTATGCATTAACATGTAGAATTTTATATTATTTCTTTAACACGGGCAATTTTTTCTGACCTTCCTCTCCAAGACTGTGTGGTGGTTTGAAAGAAAATGGCCCCCAAAGGGAGTGGCACTATTAGGAGGAGGGGCATTGTAGAGTAGGTGTGGTCTTGTTGGAGAAAGTGTGTCACTGTAGAGTTGGGCTTTGAGCTCTCATATATGTTCAAGATACCGCCCAATGCCTCACACCATTTTCTGTTGCCTGCAACATGTAGGACTCTCTGCTCCTTCTCAATCACCATGTCTGCTTACACACTGCTATGTTCCACCATGATGATAATGGATTGAATCTCTGAACTTTAAACGAGCCACCTTTATAAGAGTTGCCATGGTCTTGGTGTCTCCTGACAGCAATAGAAACCCTAATTAAGACAATGACTAAGCTCAGCTGTATCACTTTTCAAGTTTCACTGAAGAATTCCCAGCAGCCAGAACCACAGTACCCAGCAGAAGCAAAACGCACACTTCAATTGTCAGTAACCCAGCTAGAAGGAGGGCTCAGTGAGTAAAGGCATTTGCAGGCAAGCCTGCTCACCTGACTGTCATCCTAGGAAGTGATGTGGCAGAAGGAGAGAATGGACTCCAGAACATTGTCCTCTGACAGCTACACACACACACACACACACACACACACACACACACACACACACACACACGGATGCACAGGTTCATACTGATAAATAAATGTAATAAAATGAATTTCTAGTACCACATTCATAAACTATAATCTTCACAAAGTTGCTAGCTTCTTTCATTGAACATTCAGCAGCTAGTGCTATACTGCGAACAGAGTGGAGTGTAAATCATGTAGTCATCTCAAATTCTCAGTAGCCAAATAAACTTGTTTACTAATGCATCCCATCAACTAAAGACCACCTCAGGAGCCAGCCAAACCTGGATTTCTTTGGAAAGACTTCTAAAGACCCCAAAATTCTATGTCACCTATATGAGGAAAAGGCAACCCTGGAAATAATGGTTTGTAGATAAAGCAGAGTAAATTTTACACTCAATTAAGACTGTTCACAAGTATTCCATAGCTACGTGTAGCTAGTGGCTACTGAACACTATAGGATATCAAATGTATATGACGAATAAAAAAGTGGGATAGAGAAAAAGGAGGAAGAAAAATGTATGGGAAGAAAAGAGGAGCATCTACTGAATAGATACTATTCACTTCCTTAATTTATTCTGTCTCACATCAACTCCAACAAGGTGTTATTAGACTTATTTTCATATGTAAAGGTATCTTGAAGATGTCATGTAACTTGGATAAGATTGCATCTTTGAATTGAAAGAAGCAGACTTTGAAAAGCAATCTTCTCTTCCATGTCACCTGCATTCATAGCGGCCATTCACAAGTCTACTCAAAACAACTGCAAAGCTACCTCTGACATTCAGGTAATACATCCCAGGTTTCCTGCAGATATTGGTTTGAATCTCACAGATTCTCCTTCAGGAAGTATGGTCTGATCATGATAGGTCGACATGCAAGTGCTCTCCACTTCTTGCATAGCCCTTATCCTATTTTCTGCTTACAACTAAGAACAAAGGATCCACTTGTAGCTCCCAACACAAGCCAAGCTCTAACGTCCCTCCCTGAATCTAGTTATCAGGCCTCTTTTCTTCTTCACCCAATTAACACATGTTTTATACAGCTCAGCTCCAAAAGGTAAAGGAAGAGGAAGAAGACAATGAGGAGGAGATGGGGCTGGAGTTGGGGTGAGAAGGTGGGTGCAAACTCTTCTGTTAAACAGTCATGCTGTTGTAGAATCTTTTCTGATCAAAGATGAGATTCTTCCTTTTCTGTATTCTCAAGATACTGCCATTTAATTGTACATTCTCCTTAGCTTTTAGGGCAGAGAGACTGTATCCCTTATCTTTGTATCCTCAAGATCCAACACTTCCTGGATGGAGTTGTCTACTAAGGAAATGAATGAGTGTATAAAATAATGATCATGTCCATATACTTCCATTTGAAGGTAAGAATCATTCCATTGTACTGCAGTGTCCTAAGGGCTAAAAGAAGACAGCAATATCTGAATCCTACTCAGAATAGTCACCCAGGCAATGGTCATAGCACAGTAAACAGAGAACATCAACAGAGCACCCAATGACACCTTAAAGCATCCTGTAAAAATATGTCCTAACCTAAATTCCATCCCCAGCACCTACACAGCTGCTCATAACTCTAGATCCAGGGCATCCAACACCCTTTTCTGGCCTCTAAGAACATAGCACTCATGTTCATTTACCCACACACAGACACACATGCATATATATGCATATATATGTACATTTTTTTAATTAAAAAATAAACCCAACAATTCCAGGCCAAATGGATTAAGTCCATGTTTAACAACCTATACATCTCCTTTTTTCTGCTTGATCATCCAATGTAGCTGAAAATACACTCAGACATTATTTAGAAGTCAGTCTCTGCTCATTTCACATTAGTATCCTCAGAAGTAATTATTATGCTTACATTTGCATAAAAGATTATAAATTCATTCTTTTCTGAGATTGGTTTATATTGAAAACATTTTTTATTTGTGCGTGTGCTTCTGCAGATGCTAATATGTGCGCAAATACACATTTGGGAAAGTGTGGAGGCCAAAAGTCAACCTTAGGTGTCATTTCCCAGGTTCACCTTGTTTTTTGAGACAAGCTCTCTCATTGGGATCTAAAGCTCACTAGTTAGACAAGGCTCCTTCCCAGAGCTGAGGTCATAAACCCACCCTTTTACCTGGGTTCTGGTAATTGAGCTCAAGTCTTCAGACTTGCAGAATAAGTACGTAGTGACCAAACTACCTTCTCAGCATTAAAAGTAATGTGAACATCTTTTTAAAAAGGGAGGCTGGGGGCTGGAGAGATGGCTCAGGGATATGGAGCACTGGCTCTTCTACCAGAGGTTCTGAGTTCAATTCCCAGCAACCACAGGGTGGCTTACAACCATCTGTAATGAGATCCCATACCCTTTTCTGGTGTGCAGATGTACATGGATGCAGAATATACATAATAAATAAATAAATCTTTAAAAAGAAGTAATCTGAACTAAGCAAACAAACAAACAAACAACAAAAAAAATGTCCTAAATTACTGATAATGTAGCAAAGCTAAGTGCTCAGGAATATGTGGAAGCCGTGATAAGGTAAGGTAGGAGGAAGCAATGATAATTCCAGTGAGTTCAGAGAGCTGAGAGCTGGCCTGCTAGCCTAGAGAAAAGAGAGGACACACAGTGTTGTGTCCTCAGGCTCTTCCTCTCCACTGGAGGATGGGTGTTGTCAGGCATCTCCAAATATTGAACTTAATTCCTCCTTATATCCTAGACAAAAATGTCCACTGTCTGGAGTTAGTATGAAGGACATTTATGAGTAGAATTCATAAATGTCCCTTAAGTTGTCTTTGTTATAACTCCTTACCTCTGCTTCAGAACATTTGTTTGCTCACAATTGGGAAGAGCTGTACCAGAGGGAAATCTCAATCATCTTTCCTAAGCTCTAGCAACAGGCAGGTGAGGGTAAGAGAGAGCCAGGGGATCTAATCAACAGAACAAATGGTTCTCATACTAAAAAAGTGAATTCACTCCTTTTTATAAATAATATCATATCCATGTATTCTATCACACAGAGTTGGAAATGGGCTGCAAAGATGGCCCAGTGGTTTAGAGCACTTGCTGTTCTTGCAGAGGACCCAGGTTTGGTTCCTAGCACTCACATGGCATCTTACAGATAATTTTAAACTTCATCTCCCTGGGATCTGACATCTTCTTCTGGCCTCTTTGAAGACCTGCACATATATGGTACACATATTCAGGCATACATACATATAAGATAAATAAACAAATCTTTTAAAAAGAGCTGGAAGCACCAAGTTAAGACTATAAGAAATGAATGGGCATAATCAGGGAGTTAGGATTTTTAAAACAGATCTCCATCTAGGGTGGGACAAGATGACATGTGATAGAGGCACCAAAAACTAGCCTGTCCCTCTGCTGTCTAGAATTAAAACAAGAGCATATCTGCTTGTTGGGGGAGGTATCCATGGAAGAGGGCTGAAATTAAGCTGTAGGAAGAACCCCGATGTCCAGTCTTTAGATAACATCTTAGTACAAAAAAGAGTATGTCCCAGCATCTACCATGCAACACCATGGTTAGTAGGCAGGTGGAATCTCAATTGGTAGGAGAGAGAGTTAAAGAGAGACTCCCAGTGAGTGAGAGAGAAAGCTCTATTAATAAAAGGTTGATATCTTGTAGGCTTACTGCCATTATAGATAAAAACAAACAATTCGTGGTCTACAGAGCCGTCCAGCTTTAAAGGAATTTATCGTATCTTCCAGTGAACTCTCTCAGTGCTGAAACTTAGAGCTGTTTTGAAAGGAGTCCTGTAGTTTGAACTGATTCTGTTTGGGTGTGGGAAGACAGGACAGCATATTCTGACTTTAGGATCTTGTGGATGTTACACTTGAGCATCTGAGTAGAAAGGAGCAGCTCAACAATGCATACATACATAAGATGATCCATAATCTAGATCTGACATAACCCACATTCTGTGCTAACTCCTTCCACTCTGAAATTCAGTTAAGAGAAATTTCAAGTTTGCTTCAGCTACAACTCACTCCTGCTTGACATTTGCTGGGTACTACGATTAAGCATTCAGAGTGTGTGTCTGTGAAAAATGAGTGTACATGTATGCAGAGGTGCAAGCCTCTGACCAGTACCCGAAGCACCCAGCCTATGAAGCCCAGAGAAGCTGAGCCCCAACACAGATAATCATCTGCCTCTCCCATTCTTCAATGATCCCAGCATCTCATCCCGGAAGATGTTTTTCTTTTTTGTATGTTATTATTATTGTTATTATTATTATCATCATCATTATTATTATCATTATTTCCTTTTCTTCTTTCCTGTTACTGTCGATGCTTTATTTGTTCTTATTGTTGCATTTGAGTTCATTTTGGAATTCAAATGGAAGGTGAGACAATATAGCCTCACAGCATTAAAAATAACAAGAATTCACAAGAGTAGAGTCAAAGTAAGGAAAATTAATCCCTGAGAAGTAAATAATTTAAGGGACACAAGGTACACCTCCTACCTAGCCCTGAGTCACAGAAGAATTACGTTAAAGTCAGCCTTCTATCTTTGCCCAGCGCATCCCCACCTCTTTTTCTAGCCACAAAAGTACCCTCCCCACCAAAAGTGACAATAAATGCTGGTGAGTATAGAAGTAGGAGAGAGTAGATGAATGATTAATATTTTGGAGAGGTTGCGTTCACAATCACCAATATTCACTTTTCAATACTGTTTGCTGTATTTGATTTTTCTTTTTTTAGTCTTTGCTTTGGGGGGCTGCCACCCAATAAATACATGGAGACTTATTTATGAATGTTCAGCTTTAGTCACACCACAGCCACACAGCCACACAGCCATTCATGAGCAAGAAGGAAAGAGAGCTATATAGAATAGAGAAAGGTAAAAGCCCAGAGGTGAAAGGTAGATGAGATAATTTAAGAAAAGCTGGGTGGCTGGGTGGCTGGTCCCTGGCGCCCTCCTCTTCTCTTCTCATCCCTATTCTTTATTCTCTTCCATCATTCCCTCTTCCCATCAGCTGTGTCCATTTCTCTCCCCTGCCTAGCTATTGGCTGTTCAGCTCTTTATTAGACCAGTCAGGTGTTTTAGGTAGACAAAGTAACACAGCTTCACAGAGTTAAACAAATGCAACATAAAAGAATAAAACGTATCTTTGCATCACTAAACAAATGTTCCACAGCATAAACAAATGTAGCACATCTTAAACTAATATTCCACCATACTTTGTCATTATCTTAATTGTAGGCATGACACCAGGATAAAGCACCAGAAGATCATTGGAAATCAACAGCTACCCCAGAAGAGACTTAGGGAAGCACTACAACAAAACTCCAAAATCAACCCCAGACAACAAACAAGCATTAAAAAAAAAATCCATACCTCTCTTCTCTATATGAGCTGCTCACACAGATACTTTGCAGTCATGAATTGAAGGTGGCAAGTAATATCTGATGATCCCAACAAGGAACTGAATTACTTCAGAATCGTTCTTTTTTTAATAGCCTGTATGGGCAGCAAGATGCCAGCAGATGCTGGAACAATGTGACAGGACAGACAACCACACAGCATGTGTGGAAATACTCCAGCTGACTTGCAATGCTACAGGTCCAGACAAGAAGATTGAAAGTAAAATAAACCCTGCCATTGTGAACTCAGAAGAGCCTCACGCTCACCACACCAAATACCACTTCACACACAGATTTTGCCTGGGCCTCATTTGTCCACATTGCCAAAGGGGCCTGAGCACATGGCAGACAGAACTTAGCTTCTAGCAGGGTCTCTACCTGCCATCCTAGGCTGATGTACACAGCCATGCTAAGAAGGGCCTCCTCACATCCTGATCTACAATAACCTTCCTGTCACCTGATAGAGATGGAAGTAGTTGCAGGCTCTGAATTCAACAGAGGCTGTAGACAAACACATCTAGAAAGGAATCCCATCTCAGCTCATTCCAAGGGGCTGACAAAGAGGAACATAGCAGAATAAAAGTGAATGGGAGAGTAGAATTCTGGAGGGGTTAGGATCTTCTGGTGTGGGGGCAGGGGGATTCTTGCTAGCAATTTGATGGCTTCTGCCTTCACCGTGCCTCACCTCACTTTGAGTCATTTGCTATTCCTCTATCATGCTAGCTCTTTCAGCAGGTCAACAGAGCGGGGCATTTCCACATTCAATGGCACATCCCAGCTACATCACACTTGAGCCACTAGCCGATCTTAGCAGAGGCGAGCACTGCCTCATTCCTGGAAAAACGACTTCCCATCTGTTTTCCTCTGTCTGGCCACTTCCTTTCCCGCGTGTCCTAAACTTTTAACTTCTCAAAACTGGCATGTCTGAAGGGTGCTTCTGTTTAGCTCTTTTCTGTCTTTGCTCAGCTCTGGGGTCTCACGCTGCTTCACAGTTTGAAACACTGCGCCTGTGCCACTGCTCCAAAATGTCCTTTAACTTTGGGCCAGACTTCCTCTTCAATGAGAAACTTCTGTGTACTTGACTTCTCTACCCAAGGTTCTAGCATGCCTCTAAAACTGAGAACAGTCAAGAATATAGCTCATTCTGATTAGGGAAGACCTGCTCGCTACAAACGTAGTCATTCTTGATCCTGCATTGGCCCGCACCTTCCACATGCAATCCACTGAAAATCACCTCACCTCTAAATATGCCTAGAATCTGGCCAGTTCTCATCACCTCCACTGCTACCACTCCCATGCAGGCCATTACAATGGTCCCTGAAGTACTTTCAATTGATAATGGGCCCCATAGGCTCATATATATGAACACTGGGACCCTAGAGGATGGAACAGTTTGGAAAAGGATTAGAAGATGTGGCAGCCTTCCTGAAGGAATTATGCTACCAGGAGTGGGTTTTGAGGTTTAAAAAGCCCATGACAGGCCCGGTCTCTCTCAGTCTCTGCCATGTGCTTATGGATCAGAAATAAATTCTGGGTTATTGCTCCAGCACCATATCGGCCTGCTTGCTGCCTTTCTTCCCACCATATTGGTCATGGGCTCACCTGCTGAAAACTGTACGCAAGCCCCCAATTAAAGCCTCCCTTTATAAGTTGCCTTGGTCCACCTTGGAGCTCACTCCCTCCAGAGGAACACCTGACCCAGTCTTAATATTGGGATGAGGAAAGCGGATTTGCCTGGAGTGGATACTGAACTAAGCTACCTTGGAACCTTGGGACCTTGGTACCTCCTGCCCTTGCTGGGGAGGAGATAAGGAGATGGGGAGAGAGAGAGTGACTGGGAGGGGGAAGGGGGTTTGAACAAGGGGATACATGGATAAAAAAATGAGACTTTATTCATAATAAATTAAAAAAATGAAAAAAGTAAAAAAAAAAAGCAATACTAGTTATTTACAAAGTAGATTAGGTACAATCCTTTGGACTCACCAAAATAGGATAAATAATGGAATATTTTCTTTGAATTTGTTAATTGTTAATGAACTGGACATTCCTCATGTAATTATTATTTGTATATACTGTATATAATTAATGTACCTATTGTATATGGTTTTTCTTATGTTAGTTATAGCTTTCTTTTTTATTTTTGACACAAAAGGGGATATGTGGTGATATGTTACATATTTAATAAAACCTGGAATATCAAGAAATCAAACCACAGTCAAAACTAGGCAGAAGTAGCTCTGAAAGTTCCAGGGATAACAGAACTGTGGTAACTTACACAGCATGGGGATCCAGAGAATCTCTGTGAGTACAAGGCCAAACAGCTGGACTTCAATGGCACACTCCTTTAATCCCAGCCCAGGGAAAGCTGGGAGTGGTGACCTATGCCTTTAATCCCATCCCATAACTCCAGAGACAGAGATCTTTCTGTGTTTCTGTGAGTTCAAGGGTAACTACCAAATAGAGTAGCTCTAGCCTTTAACCCTACATGAGATACAGCTGGACAAGAAAGGTATTTAAGGCAGTCTTAGGAAAACAGCCACAATTAGAATCAACAGGGAGCAAGGTTGAGGAAGCTGGAAGACAGCTGGGTGAGATTTGACTGTGATGTTTCCTGTCTTTGATAGTTCAGCCTTTTCCCAAAAAGAAAAAAAAATTAAGTTGCCTTGGTCATGATGTCTCTTCATAACAATAGAACAGTAACTAAGACAATGTCCCAACTTCTTCTCTTCATAGCAATAGAACAGTAACTAAGACAATGTCCCAACTGGACTCAGCTTTGCCTTTGCCCTAGTCAACTATTCTCAATACAGGAGTCAGTGTTCTTCAACTGTTGTGCAAGTCAAGACCAAGTTCACACCAGAAACCACCCTTGCTATGAGCCACACAAGCCAGATCATCCCTTCTTTAACATTATTTCATCAGAGTCTCTTTCCCAGCAGCAACACCATTTTCCTCCTCCTCCTCAAGCATGCCAGACTTGCCTCCTCCTCAGGGCATTGGCACTTGTGGCTCCTCCTGCTTGAAATGCTCTACCCTCTAAAGCTATGTTCAAATGCAATTTTCTGTTATCATCATATTTTAAAAACTGCCTCAGTACTCTATACCTTTTCTACGTCATTTTCTCTATAGCAATTGTATTTTGTTAGGCTGTGAAATTTATTAAGTCATTTTGTTATTATATTCCACACCCTTTTCTTTATAAGAAAGAATGACCTATCAATCCTGTTTTATGTATTTCTTTTGTATTCTTCCTCACTGCCAGATTCCTAATGCTCAGAACTAGCATGTACTAAATATTTCCCTAACCCTAACCCTAACCCTTACCCTGAATATGTAGATGGATAAATGTTGAGGCAGATGGATGGATGGATAAAAGGTGGACAATGAAATGATGGATAGATTGAAAATGTGGATAAAAACTTGTAGTGGATGGGCATGTTTTAAGTTCAATTTTAAGACCATTTATGGTATAGAAAGGGAAAATGTCACAGAAATCACGTGGAATATATTTAACATTAAAGATATATAACTTTAATGTCTTCTCTGCCTGGCAAATAGCAATGCTAGAGGGTAGCATAAAACAAATGATACTTCCACAGACTCATTAGAATAAGATCATTTCAACTTTGCCTCAATTATCTATAATTCACAAGAAGCCAACTAGGGAGATACTTGTGATTTTAAGTGTCAAACTTGGCAAGCTAGAGAACACATCTAGAAAAGGAGTTGGCAGACTCAAGGAGCTACATTTCATTTTGATGCTGCCCTGTGACAGACAGTGCAACAGGGTCTTTGTTCTCCTTACCTCCTTAGAAGCTTACCACTCCAAAAAGCTAATATTACACCCTTTACAAGTAAAAGAACTAAAGTTCAGAGGTTAAGTTACTTGCACAAGGTCTCAAATGCATGGTAAAGTCTACATTCAGACTATGTTTATGTGAATCAAAATTCATGTTTTGTACACTCTCAAATCAATGTTATTTGAAACATAGTCGGTCAACTGTTGAGTGACACAGTCCGCATCTATTTTCTAAGACATTTATCTGGCTCAAATTCAGTACAAAGGCACTTCAGACTGACACAAGACTGAGAAGAACGGAACAACTAAAGTTGAGGCTTCGGAAATTAATACTGAAAGTTTCTGGAATGAAAATAAGTGATAGGCTAATGCTTCTCTGCTTACAGTCACATACTTACTCACCCTCCCACACATTCACACACTAATATTCTCTCTCACAAACAAATTCATATGCACACATTTTCACAGACATAGTCATATACACACATATTCATTCACACACATATCTGTGTATAACAAAAGCAACTAACACAAATGTTTTAAATTACTACACTTTTACTTTTGCCCAAGTCCCCAAGGGTTGTGAGTGCTGAAGATGAGCTGTACAGTAACTCCAGCCTGGAAGATGCTACTCACTACTCAAGAAAAGTCTGTTTTACCAGTATCAACCTTGCACCAACTCCACCAACTCCCAATTCTTCTCCCTCTCAGTTTCTCCCTGGACATTTCATTTGCTGCCAGCAGCCTCTTAAACCTTGCCCACAGCCTTCCCATTAATATTGGACACTAATCTGGTTGTCAATCCATTTGTGAAGCCTCCTGTTTGCCAGAGAACAGTGTTTTTTAATCAGGAAGTGAGAGTGAGTCAGTTAACTGATGCCTGTCCCATCACCAAAGAGTAACTACTCTCATTTGCTTTTTCTCTCAGCAAATTTGCTTTCTGACTAGTAATTTCTGTGACATCGTTCAACCATCTCTTAGGTGCCAAGCATGTATACATAAAAGTATGAGGCTACCATGGGAACATTGCCCACCTATGAGTCTGTGTCTCTCACCTGGGCCAACCTACCAAGCCAAGCATCTCACATTCATTCCAGAGGAAGGAGATGAAATAAATACTTCAGACTCCACCCTCCAGCTGACCCATGTGTGTAGAAGTTAAGAAAACCTAGGAACAAACACTCAAAGTCAGTGATATCAGGATTTGGGTCTACCAATAAGACAAGATTAGTGGGGTACATGTGGAAGACATCTATCTATACATGGGAGAATATCTCATCACAGGAAAGTATATTTAGAAAATGATTGATTTGTGTGTGTGTGTGTGTGTGTGTGTGTGTGTGTGTGTGTGTGTGTTGAGAAGTCAGAAGATCCCCTGAAGCTGGAGGTAACACATATAGCCAACAACTGAGTGACTCCTTCTCTAAATGAATGAATATGCAATTTATTCTAGAAGAGAAAACATCCTCCAAAAACATACTAAAGGAGACTAACTCAATCAAGACAAAGGAGTGGGCAGCCGTTCCTGTGATCATGAAAAATCTGTTTCCATTCTTTCTTCAAATTTTTATCAACTTGCCCACAGTAAGGAAGAATAGCAGTTTATCTTAGACAAATACGCTGTGAACCAGTAAGGGCAAAGGGCAGCTGAGCGTTAGAAAGTGTAAAGGAGATGTTTATAAGTATCAATTGCTAAATAAAGCATGGTAAATAATGAAAACTGTGCCAAATAGTGAAGAGAAAACACCACCCTTCTGGTTCCTTGCCTTTCCACATTCCTTATGAATGAATTGTATCCCATTGCCAAGTCTGCCAACTAGTCTTATGACTTAACATTACCAGTAAGTAAGTAAGGCACTGAAACCTCCTTCTAGAGAAGTTCAGTGTAAGAGCTTAATACTTTCATGTTCACAGGAGTGTGAGTCGGAACCCATCTCAACGACTAAATTCCATGTCTGGTCAAGAGCACCTCAAACTCAAGCTATTCCCTTAATTGACCTCCTTCCATTCCTACTCTGTTGTAAATGATTTTTGGTTTTGTTTGGGCTAGGAGTTTGACTTTGTGGCAGCTTTTAGTTTTTAAAAAATTATTTAGAAGTTGTTTGGCTTATGTCTTAGGCATAATATTAGTTAGATTTTATTTAATTTAATTTATTTTTAGTAATTTATTTGCCATGTGGCTTGGCCAATAGCTTATTGGAGTTTCTTTATCTTTTTTTTTTTTTTTTTTGAGGTTGGATGGAGAATGATTGACTTTGTTGTCTTTTTATCTGCCTCTACTCTGACCCTCCACCCACTTTTATGGTGTTCTATACAGAGAACAGTCAGAACAGCCCCACCACACCTAACTTTTCAAAATCTGTATCACTTAAGATATTTAGGTGGTGAGGAGAGTTCCCTTAATTTTAAAAAAATTAAGAAGGGCTCTTCACTGTTTTTGTTCTTTTGTTTTTCTTTACTCTTTGATTTTCGGGGAGGTTACTGCCACTAAGCTCCCAAATAAATAACATAGAGTCTTATTCTTATTTATAAATGTTTGGCCGTCACTTGGCTCATTTTTTGTCAGCTTTATTAACCTAAATTATTCCATCTCCCTTTCGCATCTGGACTTTTACCCTTTTCTAGTTCTGTACATCTTTCCTTCTTACTCTGTTGCTGGCTGTGTGGCTGGGTGACTGGCCCCTTGTGTCCTCCTCTCCTTGTTCTTGTGCTCTTTCTTCCTCTCCTCCCAGATTTTTCCTTCTATTCATTCTCTCTGCCTGGCAATCTTACCTATTCTTTCTCTCGCCTAGCTAATAACTGTTCTGCTGTTTATTAGACCATAAGCTGTTTTAGGCAGGCACAGTAACACAGCTTCACAGAGTTAAACAAATGGAACATAGAAGAATGCAACACAGCTTTGCCTTTAACAAATGTTCCAAAGCACAAACAAAAGTAACACTGTAGTGAGATTATGCTGGTAATATACATATTTGTCCCGCCTATGAGTTTCCTAAAAAGCTGATTGGCCAAAGACAGACAGGAAGTATGGGCAGGGCTACAAGGCTAAGAAAACTGAGGACATGAAGAACAGGTACAGATGCCACAGAGTCACCAGAGCTGCCAGGAGATGCAGAGAAAATAATGCTGAGAAAAGGTACCGAGCCATACAGCTGAACAAGATGAACTGAGTTCAGTTGAAGGAGTCAGCAAGTTATATGCCTGAGACCTAGGTCAATCAGCAGAAAATTAACTTAAGAATCTGTGTGTCTCTGTGTGACCACGAGTGTTTCTGCTAGATTGCCAGACTGTAGGTCAAATATCTGGTCTAGACTGGAAAGTCAGGCCAGAAACCTACAACAAAACACATCTTAAAATAATATCCTACAACATTCTACACTGGTGTGCAAATCCTCTTTACAGTCAGAAAGAAGATTCATACATATGATGAGGGCCATCAGAGTCTCTTCAGAATTTTGTGTAATTTCTGTGTGAATGGGACCTGCAGGAAGTTGCTAAAAGACAGTCACAGATTTAGGAAATGGTATGAGACCATAGGAAAGAGAAACTGGTGAGATAGTGAAAACAGAATGAGGAATGCAGTGCTTCAGAAAGACTGTAAGAGTCAGTGGGGATGGAAGACCCCAGGGAAACAATGCCTTCCAGACTAAAGACTGGTGCACATATCAACTCACAGAGACGGTGGCAGAATGCCCACGTCCTTTGAAGAGCTAAGCCAGATGAAGTCCCAGTGCTGAGAGAGGAAGTGGACATGAGCTTTCATCCCCAACCCAGAAGCTTTCTCCAACTGACAACAACTTGAAAAGAATAATTACTTTGCTCCAGTGGAGTCTCACTGGATATGCAAAGCATTCATGGGCAGGCCCCTTGCCCAGCAGCAGACAGCCAGTACAAAGTAAACTCAATAATAATTTTGGAGATATTTTTGGTCTCATAACAGTTTGGACTTTTTTTTTAACTTACCAGTCTTTTACTTGTATATTTTTATTTTGAAAAGAAAACAGTAGGCTTAATTTGCATTAAGGTGAAAATAACCCACAGTAAATATGCATGTGGAATGTGATAAGTGGATGGCATTTAAGTAGAGGCACAAATAATAGTAGTCATCACTTTGTGAGACAGTTTGGCTTAATTGGGTTTATCTATTAGAATTTTAATCTCAAGTTAATAAAATTATCCTGGTCACTTTGCCCTTATTATGATTAGAATTTAATGTATTATAAGAAAGACAATAATTTTTGCATGTTGAAAAGAAAGGAAGGAGCTGCTGCTGAGGGAATTTGCATAGCTACCCACCTCCACCTCCAACTGAGTAAACAGATAATGACTGGGGTCTCTGAAGGACAGACTCAGACCCCACCCAGAAGGGTGACAGGAGGCACACAAGCCCAAGGGCTACAACTGACCAGAAGCCACCTAATCGAGAACCACTGAAGCCATGGGCAAACATCAGTGCAAAAACTTACATAATAATACAAAGAACAACAAGGTAACTCCAGAAGAAAGTGGAGATCTTACAAATACAAGTCCTGAACTGAGCAATGAAGAGGAAACAGAAGGAAGCAACACCAAAAATTCCTTTTTGATGATCATCAAAGCTCTCAAAAAAGATATAAAAAATAGCCTTAAAGAAATAGAAGGTAATACAAAAAATTGGAAGAGATGAACAAATCTATGAAAGAAACATGACAGGAACTAAAAACTGAAATAGAAGGAATAAAAAAGGCACAAAATGAGGAAAAGATGGAAATAGAAAATCTGAAGAAAAAAGCTGGAACCACAGATACAAGCATAACAAACAGAGTTCAAGAGATGGAAGATAGAATCTCTGAAGTAGAAGACTCAGTAGCTCAAATAGACATATCAGTCAAAGAAAATAGTAAAACTAAAAAAGCCATAACTCAAAATGTTCAGGAAGGGGCTGGAGAGATGGCTCAGCGGTTAAGAGCACCGTCTGCTCTTCCAGAGGACCCGGGTTCGATTCCCAGCACCCACATGGCAGCTTACAACTGTCTGTAGTTCCAGTTCCAGGCAAATAAATAAATAAATAAAGTTTAAAAAAATGTTCAGGAAATCTGGGACACCATGAAAAGACCTAATTTGAAAATAATAGGAATAGAAAAAGGAGAAGAATACCAGCTCAAAGGCACAGATAATGTATTCAAAAAAAATCATAGAAGAAAACTTCCCTAGCCTGAAGAAGAAAATGCCTATAAAGATACAAGAAGCTTACAGAACACCAAATAGATATGACCCCCCAAAAAAGTCAGCGCACCACATTATAATCAAGCCACAAAACATACAGAACAAAGAAAAAATTTTAAGAGCTGCAAAAGAAAAGGGCCAACTCACATATAAAAGCAGACCCATCAGAATAACACCTGACTATTCAATGGAAAAGATGAAAGCTAGAAGGGCTTGGTCAGAAGTTATACAGATGCTAAAACAGCATGGCTGCCAAACTAGAATACTATACCCTGCAAAATTATCAATCACCATAGATGGAGTAAACAGGGTATTTCACGACAAAGTCAGACTGAAGGAATATCTATCTACAATTCCAGCACTACAGAGAGTATTAAAGGGAAAACTCCAACCTAAGGACCCCAGATATACCCACGAAATCACAATCAATAATTCCACAGAAGAATACCCCAGAGAAAGGAAATACAAACAAGTTACCACCAAAATGGCAGGAAATATATATCAATGGTCACTAATTTCCCTTAATATCAATGGATTCAACTCTCCTATAAAACATTACACACTAACAAGATGGATACAACAACAGAAGCCATCCTTCTGTTGCCTACAAGAAACACACCTCAACCGCAAAGACATACACAGGCTTAGAGAGAAGGGTTGGGAAAAGATTTTCCAGTCAAATGGTCCTAAGAAACAAGCAGGGGTTGCAATCCTACTATCTAACAAAGTAGACTTTAAGCAAAAAACAATTAAAAGGGACCAAGATGATCACTACTTATTCATCACAGGAAAAATTGGTCAAGAGGAGATTTCAATCTTGAATATTTATGCCCGTAATATAAGGGCACCTACTTATGTAAAAGAAGCACAGCTAAAGCTCGAATCCCACATCAATTCTTACACCCTAATAGTGGGAGACTTCAATACCTCACTTTCAACCCTGGATAGATCAACCAGACAGAGTCTCAACAGAGAAATAAGGAGTCTAAAATAGGTTATGAAGCAAATGGATTTAATAGATATCTACAGAAGCTTCCACCCAAACGCAAAGGAATAAACATATTTCTCAGCTCCTCATGGAACTTTCTCCAAAATTGACCACACAACTGGTCATAAAGCAAATATCAATAGATACAAAAAAATGGAAATAATCCCTTGTAACAAATTGGACCACCAGGGCCAAAAGTTAGAGTTCAACAATATCAAAACCCAAAGAAAGCATACCAACTCCTGGAAACTAAACATCACTCAGCTGAACCATCTCTGGGTCAAGGAAGAAATTAAGAAAGAAATCAAAGTCTTCCTAGAATTTAATGAAAATGAATCCACAATGTATCCAAACTTGTGGGACACAATGAAAGCAGTCTTAAGAGGAAAATTCATAGCGCTAGATGCCTACATGAAAAACCTAGAGAAATCCCACACTAGAGACCTAACAGCTCAGCTGAAAGCCTTAGAACAATTAGAAGCGAACTCACCTAGAAGGAGTAGATGGCAGGAAATAATCAAACTTAGAGCTGAGATCAATACAATTGAAACAAAAAGAACAATACAAAGAATCAACAAATCTAAGAGTTGGTTCTTTGAGAAAGTCAACAAGATAGATAAGCCCTTAGCCAAACTAATCAAAAACAGAGAGAGAGTGTTTAAATCAACAAAATCAGAAACGAAAAGGGGACATAACAACAGACCCCCTAGAAATACAGAGAATTATCAGATCATATTTTGAAAATCTGTATTCCACAAAAATGGAAAACCTAGAAGAAATGGACAGCTTTCTGGACAGGCACCATCTTCCAAAATTAAATGAAGATCAGATTAATTACCTAAACAGGCCTATAACCCTTAAGGAAATTGAAGCTGTCATTAAAAACCTCCCCAAAAATAACAGCGCTGGTCCAGATGGTTTTAGTGCTGAATTTTACCAGACATTCAAAGAAGAATTACTACCGTTACTCCTCAAACTATTTCACACAGTAGATACTGAAGGAATATTGCCAAATTCCTTTTATGAGGCCACAATTACCCTCATACAAAAGCCACTAAAAGACACAACAAAGATGGAGAATTACAGACCAATTTCCCTTATGAATATAGATGCAAAAATTCTCAACAAATTTTGGCAAATCGTATACAACAATGAATGAAAAATATCATCCACCATGACCAAGTAGGCTTCATCCCAGAAATGCTGGTTTAACATAGGGAAATCTGTAAATGTTATCCATCATACAAACAAATTAAAGGAACAAAACCACATGATCATATCCTTAGATGCAGAAAAAGCCTTTGAAAAAAATCCAACACTCCTTTATGATTAAAGCCCTGGAGAGATCAGGAATAAAGGGAGAATACCTAAATATAATAAAGGCGATTTACAAGAAGCTGACAGCCAGTATCAAACTTAATGGAGAAAAACTCAAAGCAATCCTACTAAAATCAGGAACTAGACATGGATGTCCTCTCTCCCCTTATCTATTCAATATAGTTCTCGAAATTTTAGCTAAAGCAATAAGGGAACAAAAAGAGATTAAGGGCATACAAATTGAAAAAGAAGAAGTGAAGCTATCTCTATTTGCAGATGATATGATTGTATATATAAGTGACCCACAAAATTCTTCCAAGGAACTGCTACAGCTGATAAACACCTTCAGCAATGTAGCAGGATACAAGATAAACTCAAAGAAATCAATAGCCCATCTATACACTAAAGATAGAAGAGCTGAAATAGAAATAAGGGAAACATTGCCCTTCATAATAGCTGCAAATGGTATTAAATACCTTGGAGTAACTATAACCAAAGAAGTAACAGACCTATTTGACAAAAATTTTAAATCACTGAAGAAAAAATTGAAGAGGATATCAGAAAATGGAAAGCACTTCCATGTTCCTGGATTGGTAGGATCAACAGAGTAAAAATGGCAATTCTACCAAAGGCAATCTACAGATTCAATGCACTGCCCATCAAAATCCTAACACAACATTTTTTGGACCTTGAAAGAATTATACTCAATTTCATTTGGAATAACAGCGAAGCCAGGATTGCCAAAAAAATCTTACTCAACAAAAGAACCTCAGGAGGTATCACCATCACTGACTTCAAGCTATAATATAGAGCTTCAGTAATAAAAAGCAGCCTGTTACTGGCATAAAAACAGACTTGTGGACTAATGGAATAGAATTGAGGATCCAGACATTAACCCAAAAACCTATGAACACCTGATCTTTGACAAAGAGGCCCAAAACATTCAATGGAAAAAAGATAGTATATTTAACAAATGGTGTTGGCATAGCTGGATGGAAGTGTGTAGAAAAATGCAAATAGATCCAAGCCTGTCTCCCTGCACAAAACTCAAATCCAAGTGGATCAAAGACCTCAACTTAACCCCAACCACTTTGAACTTGATAGAAAAGAAAGTGGGAAATACACTTCTACGAATTGGCACAGGAAGCCACTTCCTAAATATAACACCAGGCACAGTCACTAAGACCCACAATCAATAATTGGGATCTCCTGAAGCTAGGAAGCTTCTGCAAAGCCAAGAACACTGTCAATAGGACAAAATGACAGCCTACAGAATGGGAAAAGATTTTCACCAACCCTACAAGTGATAGAGGACTGATCTCTAAGATTTATAAAGAGCTCAAGAATTTAGAGCCCAAAACCTCGAATAACCCTATCAAAAAATGGGCTACAGATCTATCAAGGGAATTCTCAGCAGAGGATCTACAAATGGCTGAAAGGCACCTGAAAAAGTGTTCTTCATCTTTAGCCATCAGAGAAATGAAAATCAAAACAACTTTGAGATACCACCTAACACCTGTTAGATTGGCTAAGATAAAAGGCACAGATGACAGCCTATGTTGGAGAAGATGGGGATCAAGGGGAACACTCCTTCATTGTTGGTGGGAGTGTAAGCTTGTTCAGCCATTTTGGAATGCAATATGGTGGTTTCTCAGAAAATTGAGAATCAGTTTCCCCAAGGACCCAGCAATACGTCTTTTGGGTGTATACCCTAAAGAAGCACATTCACACTCCAAAGGTATTAGCTCAACTATGTTCATAGCAGCATTATTTGTAATAGCAAGAACCTGGAAACAACCTAGATGTCCCTCAACTGAAGAATGGATTAATAAACTGTGGTACATCTACACAATGGAATACTACTCAGCAGTAAGAAAAAAATGATATCCTAAAATTTGCAGGCAAATGGATGGATTTGGAGAATATCCTCCTGAGCGAGGTATCACAATCTCAGAAAGATAAGCAGGGGATGTACTCACTCATTAGTTGTCTCTAAATAAACAATCAAGAAAAAAAGCCGACATGCCCAAGTTGCAAACCACAACCACTGAACTGCTTGGGATCAGAAACACCCTGGACTGACCCTTCAGATCTCACTCCAACTATAGGAACACCTGACTCACACTTGAGGGAGGGGCGCAAAACTAGATTTGCCAGGAGTGGAGACTGATCTAAACATTATTGGGTCAGTGGGACCATAGGACTGTCTGCTCTCTGCCCAGGGAGGGAATGGGGAGTTGTGGAGAAGAAAAAAATGATCTGATGTGGCGGGAGGGGGAAGGGACCTTGAATGGGGATATACGGGGATGGAAAAAAAAATTCAGAGGGAAAGCTGAACACAAAGTAAATCTTAAAATCTTAAAAAAAAAAAGAAAAGAAAGGAAGAAAAGTAAAAAGAGGAAGAGAAAAATGAGGTAGGAAAGAGAGAAAAAGAGAGAGAGAGAGAGAGAGAGAGAGAGAGAGAGAGAGAGAGAGAGAGAGGAGACTCAGTCTGTGGTAAAGTAAAATGCCCTTGATTGTTTTCTCACAGCCAAGGTCATTCTCCTCCTACAATGCTACCTCTCTTCTGAGGACCTGTCAGCACATTATTGCTTCTCTGAAACGGTTTCATTCACTCACTCCACCCTATTTTGCTTATGACTACTACAAAACATTATATACCAGAGGCAGTTCCAGCAAGACTTTTCATAATTAATATCACCTAGATTATATCAAATCCCAGAGCATTTCTCTGCAGAAAACTTAATTTTTCCTTGGCTTCACTTTCTTAGATATGTCCAGAAATAGAGAGCAGTCCTGAGGTCATGAAACACAAGTAGCAGCATTCTGAATCTCCTCTAATTGTCCCTTTCTCTTGAAAAACAAACAAACATAGAACCTCTTTCAATGCATGATTTACTGGAAGATGAAATTTTAGGCACACTTGATGTACTATGTCTTAGGTTGTAGATACTGCTGTAATTGTTAAATCCTGTAAATGAATTGAGTGAAAAGTTCTGACCCTGAAGACCGTAGCTATGATGATGCTGCTGACCTCCACTTTCCCTACATCCCTACTGTCAGTATTTTGCACGTGAAAGAACTCACCAGCCTGCTGCCAAAGGAGCCATATTAGGTTTATTAAGGGAGTGGTGGAGAAGAGAGGAGAGAAAGAGTAGGGTAGGGGGCAGAGAGAAAGAGAAAAGAGAAAGTCTCCCATGTGGTTGGGGATTTTGAAAGGTAGGCACTCTCTATATCAGAGGCTTTGGAGCCCCTGCAAGCAGGGGCATGGTCACAGCAAAGTAACAACCTAAAACTTACAGCACATGTCTAATCACTCTGTCCATACTACTGGGAGTGTCCAAGTGAACCAAGACCATTGATAAAAAATCAATTTTCACAAAGATTGACCTTTTACTTACACCTGAATTTCTCCCAAGAGTAAAATGTTGGTTACATAATAACACTGACCCCCTAATTTTGATATATGAGTCAAAACTTTATTACAAATAGATTTTTTAGCAAGCAAATACCCAACAAATTATAGGTGCTTTTAAAAAATCCCCATTGCTGTGCAGGCAGATTCAGAATGAACATCTGGGCCCAATTTATATCCATCTAAACAAAACTTGTTCTGACAGGAAAATGTCTCACAAAAATAGGCTGAAGTTAGAGTGCCCAGTTGATCCTCAGAGTTTGGGAAAAATAGGTCAGACAAAAAGCCCTGGGAAAAGTTATAAAAATTACAGAAGGAGAAGAGATATCCAGGCTCAACCTGTGGAGAGGGGTGTGGACTGTGGAGCTGCTGTTCAGACAGGGACCTGTATAGACTCAAACCTCTGATAATGAAAATGGTCTGTTTCATCAGCCTCTGCCACTGTGTTAAGTAATGGGCTATGGCTCTTAACGCTTGACGTGTACCACACTGGGATTCAAAGGTTCTTGGCCTTGGTCTATGCAGTACTTAGATGGTTGAGATCTTGTGCTGATCCCCTACTCCCCTCTAAGATCGAGTCTTAGTCTTTCATCTCCTCAGAAAATTATCACTGCCTCACTTACTTGCCTTCACTGTCAATCACTCAGAGCATATCTCATAGTTGGATAACGTAGCTGAATTTAGCTTACTCTAATTCAATGCAGCAGTACAAGACAAGGAATATGTTTGTTTAAACAGTAACAGATATCAAAGATAAACTGCTTCTTAACAGCCAAAGCAAATATCAACACTGGCAGTCTCTGGTTTGTTATGAACAAAATACTACACTGAAGTCAATTACTTGACTTAACCAACAGTGGAAATACTTCTCAAGTGGCTTTGCATAGAGAACTTCCATTTTAATACAATTGATTTATTATTTTGAGGTGTTAGACACTGTAGATTTTACCTGAATTAGGAGTAAAGTTTTAAAATTTTTATAAATATTTTTCAGCTCTGTCTGAGATAAGGCTAAGTAAGTGACTGGAAACAGCTGGATTCTTGGGGAAATCCCTACTTTATTTGATGGCATATGTAAAGCAGTTCTGAGACTGGTATCACGCCCCAGTAAGATTTCAAAACTGCTCTGTTCCATGACTCATGGATTAGCAGCTCTCTAGTACTACTAGCATGGACAAGCAACATCCTAGCCTTGTCTGAGTGTGAAACTCCTTTTACCTGTCCCTTTGATGTTGTTCTCACTTGGTGATTAAAATTGACTAATAAGTGATGAAAAGAAATGAAGCATGAATTCTAGTTGGTATTTAATAAAAACTCAAAGCCAGATATTAGGGAAAACCTGGAATATCACAGAGGGGAAACAGACCACAGACAATTCTCACCCAGCCAACTTCTCAGGGTAAAAGCTATCTTCAAGAGTACTCAGCCTGGCTTGTCACTTCTGCAAAATATCCCAAAGTTTGCTTATGCCTGCCTTAAATATCTTCTTCCCCCAGTTGTTTCACTTCTGGGTTTAACTTTGAGTTAGGATTAAAGGTGTAAACTACTACTATTTGGTAGTTAGGTCTTTAACTCACAGAAACACAGAAAGATCTCTCTGCCTCCTGAGTTAATGGGATTAAAGGCCTGAGTTATGACTCTCTGACTCTTGTGGTTTGACTGTGAGTGAATCTGTTCTGACATTCCAGGTTGATTTTATTAAATATAAAATATATCACCTCAAAGAAATTTATTCTTTCCAGGCTCAGAGGTAGTGAGCACAAAACAGAAGCTGCTCTAGAGGATGAGAGACTTCATACTTCCTCAGAACAAGCAGAGGGCATCTTTCTCACAGAAAGCTAGCTAATACAACTTCTTCTTCTCCTTCTCCTTCTCCTTCTCCTTCTCCTTCTCCTTCTCCTTCTCCTTCTCCTTCTCCTTCTCCTTCTCCTTCTCCTTCTCCTTCTCCTTCTCCTTCTCCTTCTCCTTCTTCTTCTTCTTCTTCTTCTTCTTCTTCTTCTTCTTCTTCTTCTTCTTCTTCTTCAGAAGCCATTAATGTCATTACAAAGGCTCTGACCTCTGACCTCAACTAATTCCATTTACTTCCTATAGAACGTACCTCCACATGACCATTAGCATAGAACATTGGGAATTAAGTTTCCACAATATGAATTTGTGGGGAATATATTTAAACAGTAACGACCCCCAGTCCTGGCATATCATTTCCTCAAAAGTTTTGCTTGCTAATATAATGCTGATTCCTTCTGAGAATCTCCTGGAGTTATTCAAGCCCCCCCCCCCGCCCCAGAGCTCTCTTTATTTCAAGTGCTCTCTTCTATCTCTATCCCCCTTCTTTCTTCCCCAAGTTCTTCTCACCAGTACTTCAGCTTAAGAAGTCCGAATTCTACCTGTGTTGACAATCTTCGTATGTAGACTCTCTCTGTGTTCAGGTGATGATCTAAAGTAGTGAGAACACACATATTTTTCACTTCTACCTTCTGAGTTTTCCTCAGCGTTCCATGGCCAGGGTTACAAACCAGTGACTTAAATATTTAATCCGACATATTTATCTGTATCAAACCAAAGGTAAATCTAGCTATGTAACTTATCTGTAGTAGGAGGGGAATGTTTTAAAATTCACTTTTCATTTAATACAAATATTATATAGCAAAGATATTACTTTAACCATTTTTTTAAATAATAGACCTTGAATTGCCTACCTCAGAATCATTTGTCAAATTCTGGATTACACACACACAGCACAATGATACATCTGACTTCCAAGCCTATTAAATATCAATATCTCAAAACTAAAATACAAAAAGCTTTGCCACTATGATAGCTAACTAACAAAAGACAGAGGAATCATCTCCTGTGAGCCTTGAAGTCACTGGAGTGGACAACAGACAAAAAATTACAGATATTGGCAGTTCAGATTCTTAGAAGCCACAGCTCTCTGGGGCTCCATGAACCATCTGGCTATAGCTACTTTCTTGGCACTTTTTGCAACAGGCATGCATAGTGGCAAGATTAGGAGAGAGCCTCAGATGCTTCCATACAGAAGATTCTCAGCACAGCAAGCATGAAAGGTCAAAGCCAAACTAGACAGAAAACTGTTTGGCTAGAGTGGATGTTTTTCATCAGCTCTCTATTTAAGCGCTGAACAGTAACAGTCAGGCTCCCTGCTGAAGAATCTCCCAAAGTGGGAGCAAGGTAAGAACAATGCATTACGATCATTTTATTCCCCAATCCTGGAGGATTTGGAGTGAGCTTGCCACAGATTTATTCTTTTTGGTGTGTGTGTGTATGTGTGTGTGTGTGTGTGTGTGTGTGTGTGTGTGTTCGCGCGTTTCTGAAGAAAACAAGCAATCTAAAAGTAAAAAATCTAGAAGCATGAACTGAAAACAGTCATCTTCACGCAAAGGTGGCCAGGGGATCATCAAGTTATTCTACTAAAGCTATGTTGCTCGGATCTTTTCAGGGACTTGGATTTTAGAAATGTAATTCTGCTCATTCTGAAATTAGTTAAAGATTCTCACTGATTTGAGGAGCACTGGTGAAAGTGATTGTCCATGCTTGACCTAAGAGGTAAAAGAACAAACGAAAGGATATCTCACACCCTCCCTCATTATTTGTTCTCTATTTAAATCCACTTTTCACCAAAACCTGAACAATCTTATTAGCACTAGGGACACATAGTGAACAAAGGTAGGGATGGAAGAGGGTAGACACTATACACTTTAGACACAGGGACCAATGGTCCCTGAGCTGTCACTGACCTGAAAGCCTCCTCTTTAAGCATACGTGATACCAGAAGACACCAAGTAAGCTTCCAAAGAAGGGAGGCAGCCAGTAACTCTACCCAGCTCTGATGCTTTTGAACCTTAACAATATAATAACCCTTGGAGTGCAGGACTGGCATATGCACCTTGGTGGTAGCCAATAGCTCTTTAATTGGACTTATAATTCAGGAAAATAATGCTGGAAATGAACTGGAAACAGCCAAATACCCAGCGCTAATGAAGGCAGGGACCATGAAGGAAAACCTACAACAGCCACTTTATTAAATCAGCACAGTCCCTAACTACTAACAATTCTAAATATGTGTCCTTATACCCACAGACATGTGTTGTCCTCCCTCCCTCACCCCCTCATCAAGGAAACTTCTGTTTGCAACAGAAAGAGACTACTGAAGAAAACCAAAAAATATTGTGGAGCCCAGTCTCAATGTATATATCCACAAAACACCTCCTGCACCTCAGGCTCAGAAAAGGAGGTGGAAAGATTGTAAAAGGGAGAGGAGGAGGGAGTTGGCTGTCAAATTGTGTCTTCTAACAGTGCCAGAAGCTACACTCATCAAGTTTCAACAACATAGTTGCTTAACCATTAGCCAAATGATGATGACACCAGTGGAATGCAATTTGGACTGGGAAAGCTCAGGAGGCCTCAACCCAACACAAGGAACCATGGGAACTAAGGAATGCTAAGAGTGAAAAAAGTCATCCCCAAGGAAGAGAACACTGATTGTCCAAACCAAGTAGTCTGTGTTATATTCCTGCAGGTAACACTATACAGAAGGAACAAGTTGTATTTATGTATTTAGAAACACACACACTTAAAGCAAAGACAGCATGGATTTGAAAGAGCCAGGTGGGAGGGCTATTTGTAAAAGCTTTAAGGGAGGAAAGGGGGACATGGTGTACTTATATTATAATCTCAAAAAAGAAAAGAAAAATTATGGATACATAAGCAAAGTTAGATGAACAACCTAAGGCTTCCTAGGACAGGGTAAACATATGGCTTTATTTTAAATTAAATTCAAAGCCAGTGAGGGGCCTGAAAAAAAAATGGGTAAACAAGTAACTTTCATTTGCACTATTTATTTATTTGTTTCTTTGTTTGTGCAATTTGTCTGGATGCCTTGTGGTCTTTTCAAAATGCCAGTAGTGAGAGTGTCATTTAAATTGGTCTGTAGAAGAATATGTTGCCACCTTCATGAAATACAGAAAATGAAAGGAAATGTATAGAAAAAAATATATTTCATTTATTTAACATTGATGAAAAATTTAAGCAGAATGTGCTGTTTTATTTTTATTTTTTACAAAGCAAAAATAGTGTGCAAGTACCCAAGAAACAAAATCTAAATGGTCTTTTACAGATACTTGGAAATCTACTGTAGTGACTGAGGCAAAGAGCAGTGAATATTTAGCCAAAAGGAAAGTATCAGGATAAAAAAACATAATTATGTTGCTGTCCTGGGACCCTAGAACACTGAGAGAGATCTGGGCAATCAGAAAAAAGAGGTAGGTGTACCTAGAGATACCTGTTCCCACACTGGACTTGAACTTATCCACACCCTGGAAAGTGACAAGTAATGAGAATATTTAGGTTTTAAGAACAATACTATGCATGGTATACTCTTGATTCCAGGAGCAAGAAAGAGGCAATTTTCTCATTTCATCACTGTGACCTTGGAAAACTTACTCTTCTCTTGGATTTCAGCTACACACTGAGGACGCTACCTCTATGTGCTAAGTAAGGTGTTTGAAACAGTGATAGCATACACCTCTTTCTGTGAAGTAAGAGTTTCATAGCAAGTTTGGGCATGCAACTGCTCTCAGTTCTGCAACAGATGGTATAGAAAAAGCTGAACACTATACATCATTTCATTTATGTTTCCTATAGTGACCATCAGAAATAGGGACAGACAAGCCCACATTTTTGATGAAGAAAAGAACTAATGTCTGTAGCAAATCTCTCTGTGTGCTGTAGAATTTGGTATTGATTCAACCATCTGCTCCCTGGTAGGAATAACTCATCCAAGAAGTCATGAAGCCAGTAGGGGAAAACATATGCCCATATGCAGGGCATGCCAAAATGATCCCTGAATTCAACACTAGGATAAAGAAACTAGGGGTGTCTAACTTCCATGGTGCCTGCTTAAAAGTAAGACACTCCCATGCTGCTAACTCTAATGCCTTCATCCTTCCTCAAGAGCTTCTTTCCCATCATCCATCCTGATTTCCCCAGGGCTTTATCTTCAAGGTTCAGTCAATCTGACTTAGATATAGTCATTTTCAATAACCCCTTTTCTTCTCCATTACTGGTTTTAATATTTAAATCTTTATTACTTGTTTATTAAAGAACACAGGAAGTAAACAAATGTCTGAGTATGTCTATATACTACCAAATCTCTTTCTATTTTGGCTTCTTATCTGCCTTTAATATATCTCTACCATCATTAATATTATGCCTAGTTTGTAAATAGAGAAAAAAAATCAAATAAATGAGAGAAAATGTCCTAGTGCTGAAGAGAGATAGGTCTTCAAATTAAAAGGACACATCAAGAGAAATTAAAGAGGAATGGAGCAAGGGAATTCATACATATGTACATACACACACACATACACACACTTCCATACCTACAACATCAAAGTGGCATGTGACATTTTAGTCTGTTTTCACTCAAAATTAAAATGTAAAGTCTACTGGGTGTAAGAAATGTCTTCTGAATTATGGAAAAGTAGTTACAAGTTGAGGACCTTTGCCTAAATTCAGAGGAGCAGAAGTATTTCCACTTTCTAAGGTTGTCAGATTTAGTAAGACTTGAATAGATTTTATAGCATTTTCAATCAGAAAACCAGAAATCCAAAAGACTGTGACATTTGAATTTTTTTGGCCATCACATAAGTACTTTAAATTTTTCAGATTTTGAGCCAGGCATGGTGGCAGATGCCTATAATCTCGGCATGTAAGAGACTGAGGTAGAGAAGATCAGGAGTTAAGGATCAACCCAGGCTACTCAGTGAGATCCTAACTCAGAGAAAGAAAAAGTTGTAGATTTTAAATTTACAGATTAGGAAATGTTCTGCCTACAATCTCAATATTATGAAATTTTAATTGATTATTCCAACTTTAGAGGGATATTTAAAGTATTAATATGATCTTTTAAGTATTTTCCTGAAATTGTGAACTCTTACATATCATAAACTTTGGATTTTGTTTCTTCTACTGAATTTAAATAAAATTAAATGTAACACTCATTTAACTAAATATATTTTGTGGTAGACTCTGGGTCAGAGATAGACAACCTTCACACAAAAGGAACAGTGTCAGTTTGGCAACACATTGTTGATTTAAATCAGAAACAGGCCGATTATACTTTCAAGTCATCAAGAACAAATAGAGAAACTTCTTATATAGATTGCTACTACCAAGAAATAAGCATGGCACTCAGGAGACCTTGGCTCTGCAGCCTAGAGTTTACAGGAGCACAGCGCCATCCAGGGCTCTACCAAATGAGTGTTCATGATGCTGCATGATGAAAAGCACCTTCTGTAAAGATTCTAGAAAAGGTCTTATTTATTTTCACAGACATTACCTTTCTGAAAGCCCATTTTCGCTCTATTAAAGAAAATTGTGTAAAATGTTATAAATATTTTTCTAGAGCCTTTGGAATTTCAGGTACAATAGGAAAAGGTTCAGATAACATCACCTTGTTCCTTGTCATGGAAAGTGCCACCTTGTTCTAACTCATCACCTTTTTTTCCCCTCAAGGAAAACAATCCACAAAGGACAGTCATCTCTGCTCAGGACAGCAAGAACATTTACCTTTGTTGCTTTTCCATATTAGAATGGCCTAAGGCACCTTAAGGAAACGGGCTGGTCCAGAGTGGTGAAGGACAGTTTGTCGGAAAAAAACTCATTGTCTTCCAAAGTTTCCGGAGATAGCTAACTGTCAAAGTCCATAGCACCATAGCAGGCTCTCTAACATTAAGGGAAGCTTTACACAGGTGGTCTGCAGGCCACCAGCCTGAGAGAGGAAGCCATGTCAACAAATGTCATAGGACAAGCTTCTTCTGAAGTCTATGTGACCTTAGAAAAAGAACATTCTTCCATCTGGGCATCATCTTGTGTTCTCTGTGACAAGATAACACTCAATGAAGATCTGTGTGCCTCACTCAACTGTCAGGCTGAGATCTTTGTTGAAGCAAAGTCAGAAGACCCAGCTATAAAAAGAATGCTGTGTTGGCTACTCAGATTTCTGTTACTGCCTGCTGGTAGTGCACACCTATACACACAGAGTGCAACATCTGTATATACACCTATAAAAACAGGAAGCTAGGCACTGTGTTTCAATCCACAGACAATTAGCTCTGTTGATTTTTGCTTTTGGATGATGCAGTTCACAGTAAACAACATTTAGAGGAAAGCACCTGTTCATCTCAGTCTAGGTACAGAGGAGAGGCAGAAGAGCGACCAGCACCCCAGTAACCTGCTTCAAACACATGTTAATACTTATTCATTCTCAGAATTTGTTTCATTTAGTTTAGTAACTCACTAATTGACAAATAGACATAGCAAGGAGACTCTGGTTAAAAAAAAAAAAAAGAATAGTGTATAAAATTCCCCTATTGAGGTGCAATTCACTCTTGTAAAGCTTTGGGAGATGATCTAGAGCCACTTTCTCTAAAGGATGATAAACAGATTTGTGCTTCTGTACCCAAAGATTTAAAAACATATTAGTGGTCTCCTGGGTCTTTTGTCAGTGCAGATGGTCATCCGATTGACACTGGCTGACATTTATTGTCTAGTTTAAATCCAGATACTACAGTGAGTTCTGTTCAAACAAGAATACAGATGTTTGCCTGCAAGGAAATCCACTTAATACCCAACACAATGTCTCCAATCCCCATGTTGTATGGAAAATATCTCCTAGACATAATCTTCTTCCTATTCTAGCCTCTCCAGAAAAATATTTTCAGTGCATCCCTGGCTCTAGGGATCCTCTTTCCATTGTTGGGTTGACTCTGACAACTTTACACTAGAACAATGAAACCTGGCATGATGGCAGCCTGCAACTCCAGAACTTGGAAACATAGGGCAGGGGGATCACAAATTTGCATATGCTACATAACAAAACCCTTCAACTAAGAGAGGAAGAGGAAGTGGGGAACAAGAAAGAGAAAAAATGGGGAGGAAGGAGGAGAGAAAAAGAGGGAGGAGAAAAAAGAGCCAATTTCTCATAATTCAAAAACTGTGTAGCCTAATGGTTAAAGCCTGAGGGTTTTGTGTTAGACTGAGTCTATGCCTGTCACCTGCTCACTGTGGTGTTGTATTATGTTTCTGGCCTAGACTTTTGGGCTTAGCCCTGAGATTTGGGGCAGCCCTACTGCCACTTAGTACCAAATAATCACACAAAGGTTTATATTAATTTTATGCTGATCGGCCTATGGCTCAGTCATATAACTTGCTAACTCTTTACTCTTAAACTAACCCATGATTCTTACCCTGTTCAGCCATGCAGCTAAGTACCTTTTCTCAGAGCAGCATAGTTGTCCTCTGAATCTGTTGGCTTTTCTGCTGGTCTCTCTGGAGTCTCTGTGGAATCTCTCTCTGTTCTTCTGGTTCCCAGAGGTTTCTTTGTATAGTTGTCCCACCCACACTTCCTGTCTGCCTTTGGCCAATCAGCATTTTTATTAAACCAGTAGGTGGGACATTTATTTACAATGTAACAACATAATTCTACTACACTATGAGTTGTGGGCAATTATTTTAATCCGTCTCTGCCTCAGTCTCCTCAATAATAAAAGCAAGGGTCTGTGGGGAGGCAACTCTCCTAAGGTTTCTGTGAGAGTGCCATGAGCTGAATAGCAGGACACCTGCCAAATGCTAAATGGTCAAAATAACATCCAGAATATCAAATAGCCACCTGTAGACAATACTTTTCCAAGGTTGGTAGGAGATGAGTCTATAACCACCTAAGGGAAAAGAACCAGGAAGATCACTTCATAGATGATATCACAGAGTCATAATGGCTTAGTGTCTTGCCTGAGGTCAGGAAGGTTGTCAACAATTCTATGGGAATCCAGCACTCTGCCACAGT
The DNA here is from genome assembly GCA_004025045.1 of Sigmodon hispidus. NCBI lineage: Eukaryota > Metazoa > Chordata > Mammalia > Rodentia > Cricetidae > Sigmodon > Sigmodon hispidus. The sequence continues at coordinate 105,927 of PVIH01003149.1, read as the reverse complement.
GTCACTGGGACTAGGGACAAAAACTCAAATCTAACCCTTCACTTAAGTGCATATGATAAGTCATATCTACCTCAGTAATTTTTAAACTTCTAAATATTAACACAGAAATAGATGATTTTTATTAGCAGGATGTTAAAGATTATTTTGCATACATTGGGGGGTCTATATGAGAACAGGGCAGGATTCTAGCAATCATATTCTTGTTAGACTTCCAAGTGATCTTTGTTAATGAAAAATAGCCTGGGTAATACCCCCAGGGTACCTAGACCATTAGGACAGAGCTGGAAGACATCACTGCACATGCTCAGACTGCAAGGTCTGGATGAGCCATCCAGTTCTGCCAGCTGCTGGGGGAAAGCATGCTGTACAAGTTGTGGAGACCCCATTCACAAAGCCTCCACTTGACAACTGGAGTCAGTTTACTGTCCCTTTCATTGCCTGACAATACAACACTCAGTGGCACTTGTCCAGTCAGCAGAAAGCTTACCACCAGCTTCACCCCATACCTGCCTATTCTAATTTCTTGTAGCTTTACTCAATACAATCAGAATAGCTCAACACTTTCCAATAACCATGCTTCTGCCATACTGCTCTTTGCTCCTAGATTCTGTCTCAGTTCCGACTCTTACCCCTAAAGTAAACTATCAAAATCCCTTCCCAGTAATGGCAGCCTTTCCCTGAAACCCTAACCTACATTCAGATGGCCTTCTCTATCATCTACACTCCAGAACCTTCTACACCTAAGGCTTCAATCAATTCTTCATTCATGATGCTTTCTATTTTACACCCTCACATTGTGCCTGGCTAGCAAGTGTTCAGAAATGGATAAACCCTAGTTTCTTACAAAGTCTGAATGTTACAGAATGCATCCATGTAGAGAAGCTCGGAAGGAAGGTGAAAAAGAATGAAAACATGCAAAAACATGTTATATGCCAGGCTGGCATAACAACATGCTCTAGACACCATCAATATGCACAAGTATTTATTATTAGCATATTACAAAGAAGAAAACTGGGAAAGCTTAGTGTTTTAGCCCAGGTCATACTGTGAAACTGTGAACCGATCTTGATTCACTAATTTTTATTACCTCCTTATAATAAGGTCCTTCTAATGGTCCTTCTAATGCAGCATCCCCAGACATCCACTTTAATATTTCTATCTTTGTGAACCAAATCATACTCTATAAATAACAATTTTTGCACCAAATCCTCACCTACTGCTTTAAAAGCCAGAAATTAAAGACTGATTTATGTCATATCTCCCCTAAGAGTAAACAGCATGCAACATAATTTTCAACTTCAAAACATTCTTAGGAGGGTGGAAATCATAGATGTTTCTAAAGGAAAGGGCCTTGGACTACTCATAGCTCAGCATTTTCCACGCCCTCATTTCTAAATCCTGACGTAGTAGACTAGAGCTATCTGTAAGCAGGTATATATAACAACCACTGTGGATATTATTTTAATAGAATCACAGGTTAAATATGCATTATAGGATTACAGACACACAAAGTGGTCTACCACATGTTTAATCATTTTGTTAATAAACATAAAGGAATTTAGGTCTCCCTCTTTGAAAAGTGATATTTGCAATTTAAAAACATTCAAATTTAAATGAAAGATCCACTAAGTCCTTTATATGATTCAAGTTTTAAATAGTTTGTCAAAAGTTGTGTTAATTCTGAATACATCATGGTTTTCTCAGTCTTCCATCAAGATAGTCAGCGAGTGGAGGATAGTTATAATTTGAAAATGTACAGTGTTATACAGGAAGAAGAGGAGGAGGAAGAAGAATTTACCTTTGAGATGAAGAAAGGTTTACCACAAAACCTCAGCCAAAATTTCGTTCCCAAGAAATCTTATACTAGCACCACCCCTTAGAAATTTTATATAGCAAACAATGTCAACAAATCAGAGGAAGGAGTGGGGAGCTGATGCTCCTGCAGTCTTTACCAGCATGAGATATTCTTTCTTTCCCCTTACCAAAAGAAGTTTGGCAAGAAGGGTAAAGGCACAGACTAAAGAACTGAGCAGAATGAGGATGTCTCCGCATCTTCAGAACTTACCCAGTTTAGTCTGTTCACTCAGCACCCAACTTTCCCTGCTTTGCCAGATAGGATCAGACAGCGGCTGGGTTTTTGTTGCTGTTTCTGTTCTTATGACCGAAAAGCCCCATGTAAATTAAACTGTGTTGAATGTGATGCGGCCTCGCCTCGCATGGGGGGTGAGGGGAACGGGAAGAAAATAATTCAAGCTTGAATTGCTGGTTGCTTCTTGGGAAAAATAAATAAGTTCTAAGTGGCTAGCAGGAGGCGACGTGGGAGACGTGCCTTGAGGATGGCAGGCCAGGAAGGGGCCCACAAACTTTCTCAGCACAGCTGTCCAGATGCGCTTCATCTGTTTTCCTGGCGGGGCACTGGCTTGGGCTGCGGTTGGCTGCCAAGCCTCCTCCTTGGTCCCCAATTGGTGGAGCAACCCGCCACTCCCGCGGGCTCTGTCCGACTCCGCCCACTGGGCCACTCGCATCCTAGAAAGGAATCTAGCTGGGCGCGCTGATGTGGCACTGCGTGGCAGCAGGGTCTGGGGAGGGGCAGGGGAGAGGTCACTAGAATTCGGGACTTGCCCCTGTTCTCACCTCTTTGACAGCAGGCCTCTTAAGTAGCTACGTTTAAACTGGGTTGTCGTTTGGGCAATGCACAAGACCAGCAGCTTAAGCCACCAGCGTTTCCGAATGGAAGGGGTTGGAGATGTGCCCACGCCTCCAATAGGGCGGACCGGGCTGCCTCAAGGATTTCCTATCCACACTTTTTCAGGGGAGAGAAAAAGAGATGGCAAGAGTACACTATTTGGGGACAATATTCTAGTGAAGGGATAAAGAACCTTTTAATGACACCCGAATTCATCAGAAATGTGGTCATTTCTGTGAAGAAATCCTGGGTGGGTGCTTGAAGGATATGTTTGAGGTTCATTTACTGTTAAGGTGGGTGATTTTTGTGGAGAAAGCGAGAACTCTTGTTTTGGAATGTGAAAGTGTAAAACTGCACCAAGTACGTTTTGATTCTACAGATGTGGTTGAAGGATCACCAGAAATGGAAATCAGTAGCCATTGGAAAGTGAATTTTGACAGAAGCTTGAACCCTCTGAAATAAGAAGTCAAGAGCTCTAATTCAACAGGCTGAACACCAGGCCCTGTGCCAGACTGGCTTTATCTGCATTAGATTGAATTCCTGCATCTACTTTATGATATAGCTATCATCTCCATTGTCAGATAAGACCAAGACCTACTCCCTATCCCAGCATACCACGGATATCTCCAGACAATGAATGCGCATTACTTCACTAAGAATACATAAACTCGTGTGTCATTTGCCATTAATGTGAGGATGAGAATTTGGTTTTTTTTTTAATAATTTGTTGTGCTTATTAACAAAGATAATACTAGGAATGCTTTCAACAATACCTGGCTTAATAATACTAATTATTTGTCACAGATTTTGAAGTAAAAATAAAACTACAAAAAGCATTATCCTGTGAATATTTATTAATATAAATAAAATAGATTTCCCTTTCAATTTTTTAGCTGGGGGTGATGATGGCATCACTTAGGTGGCATGACCCAAGATGAAAGGGAGCTCACTGAGATGGCGAAGCACTGTAGGACATCATCCTTGTTCATGCAGATTTTAAAGTAGCACAAAGCAGATTTCTACTTAGAGTTTGAGAAGATTTTATTAGTTAAGTGTTGAAACACACACAGAAATCCCACATTTACCTAAAATTGAGTTTTGATTTTGGGGGGAAATTCAGTGAATATTTATAACAGATTTCAGAGGATGAGACAGTCTTTCTAAACATGTCACCAAAACCTAAAACTATTGATAGAACATATGTGTATATATATATTTCCAGAAATGGAAATCAGTAGCCATTGGAAAGTGAATTTTGACAGAAACTTGAACCCTCTGAAATAAGAAGTCAAGAGCTCTTTGTAGCACAATCTGCTTTGTGCTACTTTAAAATCTGCATGAACAAGGATGATGTCCTACAGTGCTTCGCCATCTCAGTGAGCTCCCTTTCATCTTGGGTCATGCCACCTAAGTGATGCCATCATCACCCCCAGCTAAAAAATTGAAAGGGAAATCTATTTTATTTATATTAATATAAATAAAGGTATGGGAATACACATGACATATAATCAGAATTCTTAGTATATAAACAGCAAATAATAAATAAACAAATAATAATCCACCCAGTAAACACCAATGAATACAGTTTGAAGGGAGATAGTTATTAAAGAGGAAAATGAATTACTTGGTTACTATAGTGAAAATAATTAATTGATAGCCAAAAGGAAAATACAGTTGGAAAAAAGATCAAAATGATGAGAAACAGCAGAATACAGTTGTCGGTGACATCAACTGTATCTCAAGTTAGTGGCGTCTTAATTAAAACTCCACAATTGAACAAATCAAACACCAATAAGCTAGAACACTGCATCATACAACTTGTTTCCCTTAAAGGAAAGCATAATGATGATTTGGCAAGTGGTCTGGGGCATAGACTAAAACACAATCACAGAAAAGAATGATCTTGTCATAGAAGTTAAGAAACTTCTTGTTAAAGTGCAGTCCTCCTGATTCTCTTGCTAAGGAAGATTTGATTTCAAGCAATAATTAATGTTCTGTGAATCTGTTACCTCACCTGTTCTGGGTGTGGTCAGTATGCTTGATTTCTTTAAAGATGCTTTGTATCGATACTGTGCTTAGTGTTGTAGTAGGAGAAAGAGACACAGTGCATCAGTGCAAAGTAAGTCTTTTTTATTTTTTAAATTTTTTATTATGAATAAAGTCACATTTTTCATCCATGTATATCCTTATTCAAGGTCCCTTCCCCTTCCCACCCCCTCAGGTCACTCTCTCTTCTCTACATCTCCCCATCTCCTCCCCAGCAAGGGGCAGGAGATCCCAAGGTCCCAATATTGCTCAGTTCAGCCTCCACTCCTGGCAGATCCAGTTTCCTCCCCCCAACATCAAGACTGAGTCAGGTGTTCCTCTAGAGGGAGTGGGATCCAAGGAGTCAGTCCAAGATTTGCAACTTGGACATGCTTTGCTTTTTTTGTTTGTTTGTTTGTTTGTTTGTTTAGAGTCCACTAATGAGTGAGTACATACCCTGCTTATCTTTCTGGGTTTGAGATACCTCACTCTTGTGAATGCCTCTTTATTCTATAAAGTTGTCACTACAAAAAAAAAAGTGGGTTGCTATATTTACTATCTAATATTATATAACAGATCACCATAAAGCTGATACTTGAAGCAGAATACACATATTATTGCACAGTTCTGGAGAGTACTCGTCCATACTTGACTTGACTGGAACATCTGCTCTGGGTCTTAAAAGATCGCATTTAGGCAGCTGTTGGCTTTGTTCTCATCTGCAGGTTTGTGAGAAGCGAGGCGGGGGGGGGGAGAAATAAGTCTATTTGTCTGCTTTCGGGTATAGCAGGTTTATAGAGTAATTCATTTCTTTGCAGCAATGGGGCTGAGCCTCAGTTTCTTTCAGGAGGTCAACAAGAAGGTATCCTTTGTTTCTAGGATCTTGTCTTAGGCAGCCCTTAATAGCTAGGTGGTGAAGTTCAAAGGAAACTTATGTGAGTTTGGATTAGACATTGAGGCACTTGCATTACTATGGACTTGCTGCAATGTTACTATAAATCCACAGGATTCCCTGTTGTCTTTCCAAGGGTGGCTATCAAGAAAGATTTCCAACACTTCATTCCTGGATGTATGAAGTCACATTTTTGTCTTACGTTCAGCTTTCTGATTCATTTGTAACCAGCCAAAAGTGCAGTGGAAAGCTGCTTCACAATGGCCAATCATCAAGAATTAATTAGATTTTCATAAATTACCATCGGCAGGCATCAGATTTTTGACTACTAGGACAGGCTCCTCAACATAAAAAGATTCCTTTCTGTTTGCAGCGATGTGCATCTAAGTTTTTCTACCACTATGCATTACCAGCTCTTGGACGTATACATAAGCCAGCATGGAGATTCTGAAGGGCTGACAGAAGCTAGACTCATTAGAAATCTCAGCATTCTGGAGAGCACATCATGGTGAGGCTCTAAGTTTTACTTTTGATTCACGATCTCAGACTTGAAGCTGCAGATGACCTCTCTTTAGTCTGAATCTAGACTGTTCTCCAAAGGACATTCATTGATGCCTGAGAAAGCAGAGCCATTAAAGGGAAGGCTGATAGAAAGTTAGACAACTGTGGAGCAAATTGAAAGATATATTGGGTTCCAGCCCTTTCTAGTCTCTCTCTTTCCCTCCCTCCTCCTCCCTCTCTCCTCCCCTTCCTCTTTTCCTTCCTTCTTCCTAGGCATGAACAGACTTCCTATACCATGTGCTTCAATCATGATATTCTGCCTCATCTCAAGCTCCAAAGTGACTGAATTAAGCAACCATCAGCTAAAATCTCAGAAGCCATGAATCAAATCAACTTTTCTTATTTTTTTTTTGTAGAGAACTATGGATGTTTATTACCTGTAACTCTTCCATATTAACAGTGCTAGGTCACTCTGGAAAACCTTAAGTACCTAAATGGTACATGAAGGTTACCTGCATTACAATTATGTACATCAGTGGTAACCTATAATGAAATGAGAAACCCATATTTTTCTTAATTATCACTGAGTACTAATAATGACCTCTAGTGAACCTATAGCCACCGTAACTTTTAGCATTACACTCAAAGTGATTGAGATTCACTGTGGCCTACAATTACAGAAATTACAAGAGCATTTCCAAATAGCAGCAATCTAGACATTAGTTGTCAACGTCCACTTTCTGTACTTTAACTTGTGCTTTCAGCTCAGTGATCCAATGAATGATCATAACGAGTAAGGCTAATGCCAAAGAGGAGCAGACCTTATTCTATGAGGACAAAAGAGCCAATTGCCTAACACATTAACAGGAAGTCTAAATTTAAAAGTACCTTCTTTGAACATGGGCACATCTTTTTTTTTTTCCTTCTTTATTTTGTATTTAACAAAAAAACAGTAACATGAATTTAAAATGAGGAAAAGTTAACAATAACTATGAACAGGATAAGAATCATAAGCATGGCTTATCAAGGGTGGTAATGCAAATAAGATTGCTACACATATATTTACTATGTGTTCAGCTTTCCCTCTGAAATTTTTTTTCCCATCCCTGTA
>PVIH01003149.1:56327-86661 GCA_004025045.1 Sigmodon hispidus | reverse complement strand
TGATATCCTAAAATTCTCAGGCAAATGGATGGATTTGGAGAATATCCTCCTGATTGAGGTATCACAATCTCAGAAAGATAAGCAGGGGATGTACTCACTCATTAGTGGTCTCTAAACAAACAAACAAGAAAAATGCCAAGCATGCCCAAGTGGCAAACCACAACCACTGAACATCTTGGGATCAGAAACACCTTGGACTGACCCTTCGGATCCCACTCCAACTATAGGAACACCTGACTCACTCTTGAGGGTGGGGGGACAAAACTGAATTTGCCATTAGTGGAGACTGATCTAAGCATTATTGGGTCAGTGGAACCATAGGACTGTTTGCTGCCTGCCCAGGGAGGGGATGGGGAGTTGCGGAGAAGAAAAAATGACCTGATGTGGCGGGAGGGGGTAGGGACCTTGAATTAGGATATACAGGGATGAAAAAGAAAAAATTCAGAGGGAAAGCTGAACACAAAGTAAATATATGTGTAGTAATCTTATGTGCATTATCACCCTTGATAAGTCATACTTATGATTTTTATCTTCTTCATAGTTATTGTTAACTTATCAGCATTTTAAATTCATTTTACTGTTTTTCTTGATAAATATAAAATAAAGAAGAAAAAATGAAAGCTGTCATAATTTTTCTAATAAGCAATATAGCACAAAGTATAGAGAGCTTTTTGTGTTAAATTTCAAAGATATGTACACATATATGCATTTACATATATACATGCATTTATATATATATATGTATATATATATAAAATTTCCTACTTCAAGCTAACACTAAAGGGTATTTTTCATGGATACACATACTCATGTACACACAAACTGCCTACTTTCATATATGTAGTTCTCTGATAGTGAGAAACCGGGCTCAAACTAATCTCATAATTATTTATATAAATATATTAGTAATAATTTTGAATTTAATGACTCTTATAACTGTACCAGCTGAATCTTCAGTTCTGAGACATGCAGACCAGCACATAAGCAACACACACACACGTCTCTATACACATACTTCTTCATAGGCACAGATAAAATATAATTACTCCAATTCTTAGCCTTTAAAAAGGAAAAAGTGTGAGAGACAAGAGAGAAGAGGAGAGAAGTGTCACTAATGAGTTTTGAACCATTTCACATAGAAAAAAAAATGTAATAAAGAAACTGAGAGAAAAGAAGAAAAAGAGAAGGAGAGAGGAGAGGGATGAAGGACGAGGAGAGAGAGGACTAGGTATGGAGGAATGGATAGAGAGAAATGTCACTGCTTGCTACTATATGATTTCTTAAAGAATTCAAAACTGCATCCCAAAACAACTACAAAAAAATGACCTAGGCTTTCCTTTGGAAAAATCTAATATCACTTCATAATCAAGCTCATGGAGAGGCTATAAATGAAGGGAGCATGTCTCAACATAATAAAGGGTATAGATGAAAAGCCTATCATTAATATCATGCTTATTGGAGAAAAATCCCAAGCATTTATATAAAGGTTAGAAATAAGACAAGAGTATTTACTCTCTCTCTCTCCTCCTATTCAGTTAGTACTTGAAGTCTTACCTAGAACAATAAGACATGAGATACAATAAAAGGGATACTAATAGGAGGAGAAGAAAATAAAGTACCCTTACTTGAAGATGATAGACTCTATGTATGTATTCTACAGACTCCATCAAAAAATTAAAAATAAAAGAACTTACACCTGAAATACATTCAAGAAAGTAGCACTATAGAAAATTAACACCCCTAAATTAGTAGACTTCCTACATACCAATGACAACCATTTTTATAAAGAAAAGAGAGAAATAATCTCTTTACAATAGATGCACACAAAACCTACCAATAAAAAATTTAAGATATTGACTAAGAAGTTGAGAAAGACACTAAAAGATAGAAAGACATTCATATTCATGAATCAAGATTAATACTATGAAAGTGCCCATCCTACCAAAAGCAATCTACACGTTCACTGCAATTTCTATCAACACTTCAGGTTCATTCTTCACAGACACAGAAAAAAAAATCTTAAATGTATGTGGAAACAGAAAAGGATGATCTTATGGAGTTAAAGGTACTTGAGGGCTTCTAGAAGAAGATAGTCATGTCTTCAATGATGTAAACACTGTTGAGTTACTTATGTTCCAGCAGATAGCTTTACAACCATATCCGTGTTTACCTAAAATGAGTCACAATGGAAAAACAAAACTGCATTAAAATTGGATTGGGAGTTGATAGAAGAGAGGAGTTGCAGGCTCTGTGTTTGTTTCTCCATCTCTATAAGCCCTATGAGCTTAGTTGATTCTGTGAACCATGCTCCCATGGTGTCCTCAGCGTGTTTGGCTCCTCCAGGTCTCCTTCACCATCTTTCTTAGGGTTCCTGGAGCTTCAAGGGAAGGAATTTGTTGGAGAGCTCCAATTTGGGCCTTCTCTCCACTTATTGTAGGTTTCTGTGTCTTCTCCCATCAGCTGCCAGAAGAAGCCTCTTTGATGATGATTGGATGAGAACCCAATATGTGGGTATAGAAGAATATTTCTAATGGCTAATATTTTAAAAAGAAATTGATGAAAGATTCATGGAAAGTTACTTAGGATAATGGGGCCTTGGAATGCAGGGTTTGTGAAGAGTAATGAGTGACAGAGCTGGTCATTTGATGAGATGTGGGACTATACCTCGTCTCAAGTAACTACAGTGATATCATTCAGGTATGGAGACAGATCTTCCCTCCTTAAAACCTGAGAAAAAAAGAAAAAAAAAAGGGCAATAAGAGGAAGCAGGATAGCATAGTACCTATGCCAATTATTAAAATTCTACCAAACTGGAATATATCTGGTATTCCAATAGCCCAATAGAAAGTGTTCCTGCCTTGAATAGTTACTTTTGAATCTAATGGTCTTTAAAAGTCTCTAATTTTATTTTACTCATATTCCTTCCTTTACAATTTTCCCACTTACTTCCATACTTCTCTGAAAACAGCGACTAATATTTTTCTACAGTTGCAAACTAAAGGATGCAAAGGAAAGCCATTGTTCATGAAAACACAATGAACAATGGACATAATAGCTAAACACAGTTAATAGACACATTTCAGAGATGACAGGAGGTTTCTGGAGCAGCATTTGGCTCCTTCATATTAAAAAGGTTCATAACCAGCACAACAACTCTTTTACAGCTTTAATAATGGGTTAGTCAGTGACCATCCCTGCTGGAGAGCCTAAGCAAACAGACACAATAACCATTTTGAAGATATCATGTGTTTATACCTATTCTTCCACCAAAACACTTGGAGGCAATTTACCACTCAGCAGTGAACATGTCCTGTGATGGGAGAGGAACTTTTCATACAACAGGGAGAAGAAAAAAGCATGAGAAGGAAGTGAGGAAGTATAAGGTCATAAACACTAGCCACATTTAATAAGATTTTAAGGCAGAAAAACTAGGTATCTGAGACTATATCAAGATATTCTATTAAGTTTCATAATTAATAAAGAATCCACCACAGTCTTCAAATTTGTGGGCTTAAAAACACATTTTCCTCTTTGTACCCTTTTAAATGAATTCCCTCAATGAAGACGATGCTGGAGAGTCATACAGTGAGGAAAACACTAATGATTGTGTTATAAATAGGTCTCATGGTGAGTGTTGGATGTTCACAAGGTCCCTACTGTCCCAGTTCAATCTGTACTGCCACAAACAAATCAAAACTATCTAATTAGCTCTGTCAATTTGACAAAGCCCAGAGGTCCTGAGAAGGCAGTCTTAAATTGAGGAATTGTCCAGATAAAATTGGCCTGTGGACATGTCTGTGTGGAATTGACATGATTGTTAATTGATATAGAAAGGATCACCCCACTGTGGGTGTCTCCATTTCCTATGCTGCTGTGGATTCTGAGCTATAAAAGAAAGGTAGTTAAGCATGAGCTTGCTAATGAACCAGAAAATAACACTCCTCTATGGTTTCTTGGAATGGAATGTCTTTCTATATGCTGTGAATATACTTGATCACCATTTGTTAATAAAGAAGCTGTTTTAGTCTATGACCAGGCAGCTTAGTGGCAGGAGGGAAATTTAATCAGTGATAAAGAAAAAGGAGGGTAGAGTCAGAGAAAGATGGTATAGACCACCTCCCAGAAAGCAAGATGCAATGGAACACAGATAAAGCACTGGAACATGTGACAATGTAATAGATTAATGGAAGTGTTAATTAATTAAGTTATAAAAGCTAATTGGTAATGAGCATAAGCCATAGGCCAAGTGTTTGTAATTAATATAAGCCTTTGAGTAATTATTTTATAAGCAGCTGTAGGACTGTGGTTGGGAGAGCTTTATCCGAACCCAGGAGCCCAGGCAGAACAGAAAAACTTTCAGCTACAAATGCCATCTATTATCAAGCATTAAAAAGCTTTTTAAAAATTCTGAAAGCACAGAAACAAAGCCACACTTGGCTTCCTAGTCTCATAGGCTCATTCCAGCAGCAGCTCACAGACTCGTCATCAGACAAGTGCCTAGAATATGTAGCCAGCCACCATAAGCTAAGCTGCATGGCCAATTTCTGAAGTTTCTCCCATAGGCCTTAGAACAAAGAGGCTTCTCCCAGACACTGCTTGCTAGTTTAGGGTCTCATCTGTGGGCTTAAAAACACAATTCCAGCCTACTTAGTACAGCTTCCCAGAGCTGGAGAAGTAAGCATGACCCATTGGTACCTGTACCAAGTTGCAAAGTCAAACAGGATGGAGCAAACAGCCAAGTGTCCTAGTATCACAGTTTAGCAACTTAAAATTTCTCCTGATTTAAAAATAACTGAAGATATGCAATAAAACAGATTATGGGGAAAAAACTTCTAAAAAGGTTACAATGTGTGTGAAAACATACATAGGCTTGGGAGAGAAGAAAAGGGGGTAGAGAAAAATCCTTAAAAAAAGAAATAGAGTAAATATAATAAGCCATGTAAAAATAAAAAATATATTAAGTCTGGATTATGTATATTATTGTGTTTTCTTTTAATTTTTTAACTGTTAATGAGCTAACTGAAGAAAGACATTTGATTGTAAGGCTGCTCACTTAAACTTAAAAGGTATCTTGACTTTAAAATGTGGTTCTAGGAATATGTTGGTTTGGAAAAGAGGTTCTAATTCCATGGAAGATGGAAATAAATCGATTGACTTCAGGCTAATAATGTCTGATCAAAGAAGACTCCCTGAATAATCTCTGATGGGAAGAGATGGTCATGTCAGCTCCAAGGCTACTGACTAAGATAATTCAGCTTCAGGGTCCCTCAAAGATGACCAGAACCCCAAATGAGCAGAAAGTAGCCTATAAAACTATGCCCACATTCCCTAAAATAGATTTCCATGTTTATCTTTATTTAGAAGGTTTGGTTATTGGTCATAGTCAATCTCTTTCTCAATAATAAAGGGAGATACAGATATGATAGCATAAAAGAATAGATTATTAAATTTTAAAAAGCAACTACTTGTTTTAAATACATTAAATTGGTATGGATTTGGTTTATTGATACAAATTTGAGGTTAATTTTTATACTGTATGTATATTTTCATTCTTGTTTAAAATACTATTTTTATTCAGTTCCTACAAAAATGTAATGTATAATTAAGAGATGTAGATTAATAGTCCTCTATGATATTCAACTTATAGTCATTTCAGTTGAGTTTTTCAGATGTACAAAGTTATATTTCCATTAAGTAATCTTTAAACACTTCAAAGACCTACAAAATATGACATTTAGTATGTTTTAAGAACTTAGACTTTTCTAGAAAGTGAAACATGTTTGCTCCTGGCAGCACCAATATACTTCAAAAGGATGGTGGGCATAGAAAAACTCCATATGGAGTTTACTTTCTTTGTGGCAAAGGTTGGCCACTTGGCAAAAAATTGTTCTTACTGCAACTGCTTGACAGTAAGCTGTATAAACTGGACATGCAGGACCCATAAACTTTCAGAACAAGCTGAGATGTTCCTTCAGATTCCTGCTACACAGAGAAAACTGCCAGACATTCTGCAAAACAAAGGGAGAAGTGACTGACAAACCTTGACAAAATGGGTGGAACAGACCCTTAAATTCCCTGCTTCTCTGAAAGGTATACCCAAGACTCTAGGCCCATAGACTGCAGATGGATTCCCCAATTTTACAAAGGGACTTAGGGCGACTGTCCAGGCAATCAGATGTCTGTCATTTCTTGAACTTTGAAAGTTGCTTACACTGCACTTTCTGTTTACTCAGATAATATTATATTGTTCTGTGGTCTTGGCTGGAGTTGAAGACTACATAGTTACAATTACGGTTTTCCTTAGTTATAGTAAAAGGTAAATTAAATAAAAACTTAAGCCTCACATAAATAGGATAGGTGGTAAAATACTTTAATTTTGGTAAATACAAATAGGCGAGATATTGTAACTGTAATTCTTGCTTGATAACTGTTTTGTTATATGTAATTTTACTATGTGAAAATTCACATCTTCCTTTTTGATTAGACAGAAAAGGGTAAGTAATGTGGAATGTCTGTGTGTGAATGTGTTTTATTACCATTTGTTAATTTGTTAATAAAGAAACTGTTTTGAACTATGGCAAGGCATCTTAGAGGCAGAAAGGAAAATCATTCAGAAACTAAAACATAATAGGGCAGAGTCAGAGAGAGAAGCTGCACGCTACCGCCGAGAGCAAAATGAAATGAAATACATGTAAATCAACCAAACACATGGCAATACAATAGATTAATAGAAATTGGTTGAGTTAAGTTATGGCAATGAGCCTGATCCATAGGCAAGTTTGCAATTAATATAAGCCTCTGAGTAATTATTTTATAAGCAGCTGTGGGACTGTGGGTGGAAGAGCTTTATCCTGACTGAGGGCCTGGATGGAACAGAAAAATCTTCCTGCTGCAATTTCTGCTTCAAGTTCATACTTGAAATTCTCTCCTGACTTTTCTCAGTGATGCTCTACAACCTTATAAGCTGGAATAAACCTTTTCACCCTCTAAGTTTTTTATTCTTCCCAGAGTTGATTGTCACAATAGAAGGAAACTAGAACAAAAATACAAAAACTAGTGAAGGGCAAAGAGCTCAAGGCTCTTGAAATAGCTAAGATAAATAATGATATCAGCTTGGATGGTATTTGATACAGTTGATGAAATGATTTGAAACCGCAAGCTTAACTCATTTTGTAGTTTTAGGGCAGAGTACTAAAATCCTTCAATATCATTTGAGATGTAGACCTTTTTTCTCAATTAATGTTATATAAAAAGAGAAAAAAATACATTTAGCAGAACTTTTCTTGGAAGTTAAATTTATGTTTTAACATTTTATATTTAGCAAATGAGTGTGTATCTCTATGTCAACATGTGCGATTGTTTTCAAATGCCTATGGAGGGCAGAAGGAACTTCTGGGTCCTCTAGAGTTAGGGTTTGCTGTGAGATTTCTTTCTCTACGCTGTGAATATATGTTACTCTTATTGTTTGATAAATGAAGCTGATTTGACCAATAACCAGGCATAATAAGGTTAGGTGGTATGTTCAATCTAAGGAGAAAAAAAAAGATTGGCAAAGTTTGGGCAGATGTTGAAAGCCACTCAAAAAGCAAGCTGCAAAAGAACTAGTAAGCCACAGGCCACTTAGACATACTTAAATGAATGGAAATCAGTTAATTTAAATGTAAAAGCTAGCTAGTAATAAGCTTTATCCATTACCCAAACTTCATAATTAATATAATCCTCTGAGTGATTATTCAGGAATAGGCAGGCAGAAGATATTTGTTCATTTGCAGGGGTTACAGTCAGTTGTGATCCGTCTGGTGTGGGCTCTTGGAACAAATTTGAAAACTCTGTAAGAGCAGAATGCATTTTTAATCTCGGAGCTGTCTCTGCAGGCCCTCATAGGAATTTTTGAAGAATGTTTTAATAAGTCACTTGATAAGAAAAAATGAGAACCTGAAATGTATAAGACTAGAAAGTCATTAAATACTTCCATGCATTCATTCACTCAATAAGTAAAGATTTCTTGCTGGCTGCTAGTTCCACATGTTAGGGACACTAAAATAAGTGAGAAATACAAAATTTTCAATTAAACTTTTAATTTACGTAGTATAATTTGTTATAGCCTTATGAAATTTAGATTTAGATTTAGAATTTATCTTCAAGAATTTAAAAATAAAGCTAATGTGTAGTTCAAAACTCCCACTCCATACAGTCCCAGTGGAAATTTTAAAAGTGCACTACTGTAATGCGTTATTGTTAATAGTCACGATAACCCCCCCACCAAAACAAAACCCCAAACAGTGTGCATTCTGTCAGTGTCTATGTAGATAAAATCAAACAGAAATCCAGAGAGCAATGCGGGGGTTTCTATCACTCTTAGAGTAACACAATCTTTTCTGAGCTCAGAAATCTCCAAAAGATACCTCAGTCCTTTCTGGGGGTGGCTTTCCCGTGACTCAGACCTCCTTAAGGCCCAGTCTGCTGTACTGATGCCTCTCACATCACATGCTCATGGCCAGGCTTACAATGTGTGCACATCAGTGACACATAGCACTGTCAAACCATAGCAGCCCTCCCTAGTGGCTTTCTTGTCCCTCCAGCTATGCCTTTTCTACCAATTTGATCCCTGGAAATTTGTATCTCTTAAGTGAATGTGGGGTTTTCTTTCTTTACTGTAAAGAGGAAACATTTCATCAAGTTCTGCTTTCTTTCCCTTTCCTCAATTTCTAAGTTTATTCATTAGCATACAGTTCCTTCACAGAAATACATTATTTCATCTGCTGTACACAAACCCCTACTTTTAAAATTTATATGTATTCTTCATATTTAAGGTACACATAACAGATACTGAATACTTATAGATAGTGAGATGCTTACTATCAAAAAATATCAACATTTCTTTTATCCCACAGCTACACCTTATTTTTGTCTTGTGGAAAAAGCACATAAAGTTTACTTACTTGGCAGGAATCCAAATACAGTATAATTCTATTACCTCTGCATCCAAGTGGCACTACTGTCTATTCAAATTGTATGCATCCTACAAATCTATGGTAAACTTTGTCCTACATATTTTTAGTTCCTCCCTCACTGCTGACCTCTTCTAAACATTCCTTTGTTCTCTGTGTGGATTGGATAATAAAGGTTATCCAAAGCTGACATTTTTAAGACTTGGCTTTCAGTTTATAACACTATTGAAAGTAAGTGGGAATGTCTGGAGATGAGTCTAATGGAAGAAAGTAAGGCTATTAGTTTTTGGGTAGTAATAGACGAGTAATATTAGGACACTAGGGTCCCGCCCCTCTATGAAATGAGAAGCTTTGTTCCACTATGTGTCCTGGAAAATAAAGTTCTACTTTTTTATATGCCTAAAGTAATAGAGTAAAAAAATATGTGATGAGAAGCTTTGAAACCACAAACCACATGAGCCACGATGAACCCTAACCCTAATCCTAACCCTAATCTTGAGATCAAACTCTAACCCTAACTTTATAGTATATCGAGCCTCTTTCCTTTGAAATAATTTCCTCAACGTAGTTTTTTCACATACTCTGGAAAAGTGACTAGTATAAGTAAATATATGAATCAGATGCTCAAAAGAGTATGTAGCAAAGAAATGGTCTTGGGAACCCTAAGTACAGTGGGTGTGAGTCCATAGGAACGCTATATCTTGCAGAGAGTAAGTTAGGTAGAGCCTGGGAAACCAATATTTACTGTATAAAGATCCCTCACTGTAGATCAACCAGAACAATTAGAGAAATTCTGGAAATTTTCTGTTCAACTGCCAAAAACAGGACTTCAAAAGTAAGAGAATAGTCAACCTTATTAAAGCCTTTGAGAAAGTCAGGCAAAGTAGACTGAGCAATGACAGGTGATAGTTAGGATGTCATCAGTAACTAAAAAGAGCAATGACTACATATGGCAAGGACAAGACACATACTGAGAACTGTGGAGGAAATGTAAATAATTCCTCAAGAAGTTTTCTGTGAAAGGGAGCACTCCAGGTGCTGAATATTGGATATCAAGGTTAAATTATACATAACAGAGAAAATTTTATGAGGCAAGGGGCTTGACATGTTTAAGCTATTGGAAATGAGATACTAAAGTCAAGTGATAAACTATTTTGTTGACTTAAACAGGTATTAATAATCCATTTCTGGCATAAAAGCCATCACAAATGGAAAAAGAAACATTCTTTTTTTTACAAGTGTGAATGTATATACCCGTAGAAAGACAATATACCAAGGTATTAACCTTCTTATTGCTCAGTAGGAAGAATAACATAACTTTTAATGCTATTTTTCTTAATTGGAAATTAATTTTATTTCTTTTTACATATAGAAATTTTTACTATAATTACTTGTAAATATTTCATTAATTCTTTTAAAATTTCATAAAATCCATTTTGATAATATTCAACCCCTTATTTCTTCCATTAATCCCTGATCCACCCTCCCCTGTACCCCCAACATCCCTGCAATGTCTTCTTTTTTTAAATGACCCACCAAGTCCAATTTTGTTGCCCATATTCAGCTTTCTAGTTGTGTTTTTCAAGAGAGTGGCATGCCAACTTAAGCTGCAACATGGTGGGTTCCTGCAGTCTCACCAGAGCCTTTGTGCAAGCACTAGCTGTATATGACAGGTTTAAGGTTTCTGTTCATACAGTCAAAAAGGGAACAGAATCTTGGTAGCAGCGCTTTCTCAAGAGGGTAATGTTTGCTGGTGGCAAGCAGTGACACAGTTCCTTTAAGAGAGGCTTCCTGACTTACCATTAGTGACAAAAACTGAATGGATCCTTTAAGGAGCTCTGCTGCAAAATATTTAAATGAGGTATATGAGCAGCAGGTATCCGTTCTCTAATTCCTGGCAGTGTGAATGGTAAACTTCTTCAGAGTTGGGTGGTAAATGTTCCTGCCAGTACTTCTGCCAGGAAACTGAGCTCTCACAGACTGAAGAGCTGGGGAATAAGCTGCCACATCCAAGCCTTTAATCCTAGACATGCCTTAGTAGATTAAAGGTGTGGCAGAAAAAGGGATATATATCATAAAGACATATTGGGGGACAACAAAAACCTTTAAATATTTTATAGTGTGCTTAACAATAATACATAGGCTTGGGAGAGAAAAGAAAAAGAATAAATTACTTAAAACAAAGTAAAAATATAATAATAATCCACATAAAGATGGATTACATAGAGAGTTTGGATGATGTATGTTATTGTTTTGTCTTTGAGGTTTTTTTTTTTTTACTGCATAGGAAAGTGCAAGAGTTGCTAAGTTGCTAAGAGATACTTGATTATAAATGTTGATAGATTAATTCAGCATATATATTTTGAAAATGTTTGTGTGGTGATATATAATTAATAAAATTAATCTGAAATATCAGAGTTAACCACAGAACCAAGCCAGGTTAGGGAGGGATGCCCACACCTTTCATTCTAGGTTTAGAAATGTGGAAAGAAGAATTTAAGAGAGATGGGTAGAACAAGAGAAGACAGTTTTTCAGCCTTTGCAGAAATACTGCCTTTCTCTTTGGCTGTGGACTCAGAGGTATTTGGTTGGAGGATTCCTGGAGACAGGCCTGAGGAGTTGGCTGGGTGGCTGTGGTTTGTTTCTAATATTCCAGCTTTTCCCCAATATATGGCTCTGGATTTTCATTATATGCTAACTAGAGTTCATGCAATAGCCTTGACTTTAAAATTTAAGTAAAAAGATATGTTACTTTGGAGAAGTGAACTTTAAACAAAAACGCTAAGCATGTCTAAGCTGCAAACCACAACCACTGAACAGCTTGGGATCTGAAACACCTTGGACTGGCACCTTGGAGCCCATTCCCTCCAGAGAAACACCTGACTCAGTCTTGATGTGGGGGTGAGGAAAGCAAATCTGCCTGGAGTGGATGCTGAACTAAGCCACCTTGAGACCTTGGAACCTCCTGCCCTTGCTGGGGAGGAGATAAGGAGATGGGGAGAAGAGAGTGACTGGGAGGGGCAGGGGGGAAGGGAATCTGAACAAGGGAATACATGAATAAAAAATATGACTTTATTCATAATAACAAAAAAAGACTTTTCTGTCTCCAATGGTGTGCATAGTACCTATCAATAGTCAGTAGGGATGAAGCTCCTGGTCAGTACCAACTTGATTTCTTCATATCCTAAGACTCAAATATGTGGGTTCTCTAGCAGTAGAATGTTTTTGTCTAGTTCTTAAGAATAACAAAGATCAATGACAATATCCTGTAATGTTTGTGGGAGTCTATGGAACCCCACTGACCAACCCCTTCCATCTCTGATAAGAGTTAGCCCAATCCTAGCACTAAGGCTTTTTATTTACTAGCCTATGGTATCTGAGAGAAGTATTGTCTCCTGTTATAGGATAATTTCTTTTGTATGTGTATAAATGTTAGGAAACTATTACAGAAATACATTTCCATTTGGCTTTCCCAGAAGTCTTCAGTGTTAATTATCCCTCCTCACAATTCCTCTTCCACCGTGCTCACCTCTCACCCCTTTTTATCATCCACACCACTGTGTTCTACATCCTCTGTCTGGAAACCCCCCTCATTGGCCCCTTACTCATTTTCTGACATTCTGGGTACTCTAATTTAAAGACACAATTCAAACTAGCACCCACATATAAGAGAGAACATAGGACAGTTATCCTTCCAGGTAAAGTACTTCACTCAGAATGATTATTTTCAGTTCCATCCATTCACCCTCAAATTTCATTTATCTTAGCATCTGAAAATAATCCATTTTAAAAATGTACACATTTCCATTATCAGTTGGTAGATGTCTAGATTGTTTTCATTTCCTGGATATTCTGAGTAGAGCACCAGTAACCATAAATGAGCAAGAATCTCTGTGATAGGTGATATATGTATATATCACTAAGTATATGCACATTTTTTATGTTGTGGGATGTAGAGTCCTTTGGTATAGTAGTTGAATAGTTAAGCTATATAATAGACGTATGTCTAGTGCCACACTGACTTCCATAGTGGCTACACCAATTTGCACTTCCACCAACTAGTTTTTCCCTTTCTTCACATCCACATTAATACTTGTTATTTTCTTAATTAATTTTTATTCATTCTAAGTAGAGTAAGAAAGAAAATCTCAAAATATTTTAAGTATAATATTTGCCTTCCATTGTGGATAAGTCTTACGGAACATAAAAAAAAAAAAAGTTCTCAGAAACTTTTGTTTCTTCTTTTGAAAAAGGCCTCTATTTTCATGCTTCAGTTTGTAATTAGGTTGTTTGATTTCTTTTTTTTCCCGCTCTTGTGATAGTATTTTATTTGAAATCCACATTTAACTATCAATTTTACTTGTTGCTAGATACATTCAATCTAGACCTTACTAAAAGCTAAAGAGTAGCTTATTTATGTTACAGCAAATATGTGTATTTATACTCAAATGGGAGTACATTATGCTTTCTTTTTTTAAATTTTATTATGAATATAGAAGTCACATTTTCTATCCCTGTATATCCTTAATCCAGGTCTTTTCCCCCTCCCACCAGATCAGGTCATTCTTTCATCTCCACATCTCCCCATATCCCCACCCCCCACCAGTAAGCGATCCCAAGCTTCCAAGGTCCCAAGGTCCCGATAGTGCTTTGTTCAGCCCCCACTCCTGGAAAATCCACTTCTTTTCTCCCCCCCAACATGAAACTGAGTCAGGTGCTCCTAATTGAGAGTCCCTTAGATAAAACTCTGGGTTATGTCACATTGACTGCTGAAGCTAACTATGGAGCTAGTGTTTTAAACCCAAGATGTATCTTCAGTTTACTCCTGTGTATTGAGTACTGTCTGTAGCAATAATCACTATACAGTAGTTAATTCCATCTAATAATAATAGTGCTAGGTGACTATAAAACAGATAGTTGTTAATTATTTATTAGGGACTGAAGGAACACCCGTGGAACTGTATGTACTGTTATGTTAGTATGAATCTAAAGGATAAGTAAAGTACAGATAAACAATCAGAGTGAGATGATGGTAAGCACTGGATTGTTAGATGGGAAGTAGCCAGGAGATATATACATAGGTATGGGGAAAAAACTGAGGCAAAGGGGAAAATGGGTGAATATGTGGGAGTTTTGGTTACTGCATAACTAAAAAGAAGGTAGGGATATATACCCTGAGACCATACACCAGGTAAGGCCCTGGGCTTTGAGAACTGTACCAGTAAGAAGAATGAGTATGGGAAAAGAAAGGAAGGACAAGTTAAAAAGAGAGAGAGAAAGGAGGGACAGGGGGGTCTCAGTGGCCTGAACTATACAGATAAATAGGCGGCTGGAGAACAGGGAGAAGATGGAAGATACTAATAGCTTTAGGAGACTAGGAGAGCTGGGTTGGAGCATAAGAGATCACTGGGCTGAGTACTGATTTTCATTTGTTGGCTGATCTGCCACTTCGCCCTTTGTCCTGCTCTGGACACATCTTTAAGGTGGAAAATAGTGATAAAATAGTCTTAGGAATTTCAAGCCCAGACTATAAAGATGGCCTCAGACAACTGGTGTCTGTTAAAATAACCAAAGTGGTGACCAACTCATTTGTCTCTCTCACTCATGACCCATCATCTACACACATGCCACTTTCATACCAAGTATTGACCTGTTTATAAAGGGAAAAGGAGACACTGCTTCCTGTGAGAAGAATGAGCTCTACCGTAGAGTGAATGGGCTCCACACCAACAAACCACAGAACTTTCCAGACTTCAGTTTTCTCAACAAGAGAGTAAAGGAAAAAATAGTTTTGTGATGATTACCATTTGGTGTGACCCTGATACTGCATATGCACATAGCTAGGTGAACATTATTTGGGTGTGAACTTGCTGCTAGAAAAGATTGCCATTTGAGTGATTGAGCCTAGTGGGAAGAATCTGCTTTCTACATGTGAGTGTAGGATCCAAACGGGAAGGAAAGAAAGAAAGAAAGGAAGGAAGGAAGGTGAGAGGGAGGGAGGGGAGGAGGAGAAAGATTTAAAATTAGGTAAAAAAGAGAAGCCAAAACCATGTAGAGGAATAAAGGGTACTAATTAAAGAAAAGTATGAGGAGAACTGAGGAAAAGGAGGGCCTGGGAAATCCATGATATGCTTCAACTCCAGAATAAACATGACACCATGTACAAATGAAAACTTTGAAATGTTTTAAAGACTAAAAATATTGTGTTAATTAACCTATAAATATTGACATCCTAATCTCAGGAATGTATTGAGTGTGAATACATTTCAACACAATGAAAGAAATGCACTCAATTTTATTTTGCTATTTCTCAACATTAAGGATAAATTCAAGTCCTCTTAAGATAAACACAACTGGGTTAAATATGCCTCCAAAAGAAACTTAACCTTTACATGCCATTCTGATGAGTATAGTTCAGGATTAGAAAACTATCCCAGGGGGCTTAAGAGATGGCTGGGCTGGTAAGTTTTGAGGAGTAGGAACAATTACCTCTTTGGGCATTAGCCCCACAGAGCCTATCTTGGCAGCTCTCCAGTGCCAGCATCCATAATCAGCCTTTGACTTTTTTGTTGGAATCTGTCAATCTCAATGTGTTTGTGTTCTTCGTTAGTGTGTTAGTGTTTTATATCATATAAAGACTGTATCAAAATTACAACAAACTGAAGCATTAAAGTCATAATATAAACATCTTTTTAGCTCAAGAAAGCTGAGCCCATAAGTAGTTTATAAAGTGGTGGCTTTTAGAGATGAAAAGGAAGAGAGAGCAGGAGAGAGAGAATCCAGGGAAGGTCTCTGTGAACATTGAGCTCACTGATTCAATCTGGCTGGTAAGCAGGTTCCAGAAACTTGACTGTCTTCAACTGTGGTGGTTTGAATGGGTGATGCTCCCACAGGCTGTGTTATTTGAACACGTTGTCTTTAGTTGATGGCATTGTTTGAGGAGGTTTTAAAAAAGGCAGCAACGAAAAAGGAAGCATGTCACGGAGAGCAATCTTGCTGTTTTTCCATTTCACCCTCTGCTTTGTGCTTGCAATTTAAAGATGTAATCTCTCTGTTTTCTGTTTTAACCTAAGTGCCTCTGCTCATGCTACCCCATATCTGCCCTATTATATCTGTAATTGTAAGCCAAGATAAACTCTTACATAAAAAAATAATAATAATGAAAAGGGGCAATTCTCTTTCAGAGAGCTGGAGGAATGTTGTGTACCATCCCTGTGTGTGTTGCCAGTCAACCAAGGACACTTTGGCTCAATTTAGATAAAAATTCTGAAAAAGTTCAGGGTGGCTCCCTTGGTGTTATCAACTTTAGCTGCTGGCTACCTGGAGCACCAGCAGCTTGTATTACTAGCAGCTGGTGTTACCAGCTCAACCTGCTTCGCTTGAGATTGGAATCAAAGACAGCTGAAATGTAAACATACAATAGAGACTTCATCCAGACCCCTTCAACAGCACAAGGGGCAGCAGAGCAAACTGACTCTATGACAGTGAGCATGCTGTTCTTTATAAAGGAAAAGGGAAAGGTGTGCATGTGCAGTGTGGGGAGGGTAGGCTTGGCTTTAAGGTTTAAAGGACCCCTGTATGGGGCGTGACCAGACCTCCTGAAGACCTGTTGCTTGCTGCCAGCCCTTCCTGTTTGTTCCTTAAATTCTTGGGGGGGGGGGGAGATTGCTGCCACCACTGCATGGGACATTTCTTTCTTTTTTTTCTTTTCTTTTTTTACATTGTCTAATTTCTTTTATTTATTTATTTAGTTAGTTAGTGATTTAGTTAGTTAGTTAGCTAGTTATAAATTTATTATTTGGTGATTTTACATCATGCACCCCTCAAACTCAGGTATCAGACCTCTCAGAATCATGCCCACTCTTATTATCTCCCATTTACAAAAAAACGCCCATTCATGGTGCTCATTTACTTACTGAAGTATAATTAAACTCCCTGTGGCCAGACCCTTAAAGAAAACAAGTCTTTCCTTACCCAAACCCCTGCCAGAAGATATCAATGCAGAAGTGAGGCACAGTGTCATTTTTGCGATGTTCTACCCTTGAGCTCTTGTGTACAATGACACATCTTTTTTTTTTTAAGTTCATTAATGAGTGAATACATCCCCTGCTTATTTTCTGGGTTTATGATATTGTGATACATTGCTCAGGAGGAGATTCTCCAAATCCATCCATTTGCCTGCAAATTTTAGCATATCATTTTTTTCTTACTGCTGAGTAGTACTCTATTGTGTAGATGGACTACAGTTTGTTAACTCATTCTTCTCTGCCGTTCCGTGTCGAATATTTCAACCCTCTAGGAGTTGCTCTAAGGTTCAATATTGTATCAATGAGTGTTTCACATAAACCCCTTAATAAATGGTAACCCTTTTATATTATCAATTACCAGTAAATAATTCTTACTCTTATTCCTAATTAGAGTTGTCTGGGGTTCTTAAAGTCCTTCCTTGAAGCTATTGCTCAGAAGCATGGCTGAGGTTTCTACAGCAAAAGCAAAAATCTCTGAAACAAGATACCAGGATAGTCTTCTAGAATGGCTGTGAGGCATTTGAGGAACACACACACACACACACACACACACACACACACACACACCCCTCAAGTACCTTCCAAACATGCTCAGGACCTTCAGACTCAGAGAAAGTTTACCAACAACATCCCTGGTCCTAGGAGCTTTGAACTTAGCCTGGCCATACTACCTGTTTCTTTAGCTTGCAGACAGCCCATCATGAGACTTCTCTGCCTCCATAATTATGTGTGACAAACTCCCCTAGAAAAATCTATTCTTGTGGATTTGTTAGTTAGGATCTGAAGATTTATCATCTCCTCACCAGCTTATGGTAAATGCCTTGTCCCCAGATGATGGGGATGGTTTTAGAGGTGATGAAGACTGAAGAGTAAGACCTGGTTGAAGGAAACAAGTTATTAAGAGTGTGTCTTGAAGGACATATTCTGTTCTCCACACTCCTGTCTTTCTCTGCTTTTTGAGCCCTATAATATGGACTGCTCTGCTCCATCACAACCTGTTTGCCATGAGGAACTGACAATTCTTGCACCAAGAAACTGAAGTTATTTATGCCCATGACAAGAAAGCCAATGCTGTGTCCCTTTAGTTCTGACTTTCAGAGAGCCCCAGCTTAGTAAGGATTATATAAGATAATATGTTAAGACATACAGGGTAATACAGTAAGTAGTTTTCAGTAAGCAATGACCACTACACAAGTTTAATTTCTTGGAATAGAGAAGAGAAGTTATAGACAACAATGCTTTTTGTTTAGGATGATCTGGAAAGCTGATATGGAAAAGGAGTTGGTGATTTAACATAGGTGGCTCATTGGAAACTACATTTTACAACTTCAGGAATTCTTTTATTTTATTCAAGTGCCTTTAGCTTTTCTTTCCATAGAATGACTAAAAAGCAGATTGCACACTCAAGTAAAATGCCAGAGTCATGTGGAGCATAAAACAAGTCATCTCGACAAGCAACCATTCCAGCTGCCCACTTCAGTCTCAACATCTGCAGACACCAGTCCCAGCTGCCATTCTGGAGGAAAAACTAGCTCTCACAACAACCAGTGCCATCTGTCACTGAGATATAGAAACAAAGCATTATTCAGGCCCCCTTTCAATCAGAGGAGCCATCGGTGCATCTCCAGGTGCTTCCTTCATTGAGTTTCTTCTGTCCTCTGGGTTCTTGTGGAATCTCTTGTCAGTCCCTGGACAATGTCTTTCATTTCTCTCCTTTCTGCCCTTGGTTCCCTGGAAGAGCATCAGAAAAGGGTAAAATACACTATCAACTGACCCTCTCTCTGTCCCACATCTGTCCCAACAACTAGACAGGAAGAAAGATCTGATTTTGTAGCAGACATCCATGCCTTACTTTCCAGTAACAAATTAACATCAGCCCAATTTAACATATTGGTAAAGGTTTTAATCATAAAGAAAAGAGTTTTTACTAAATTTCAATGTAAGGGTTATGGAAAGAAAGCCATGTTTAGGAAGAACATCCAACCAAATCAACATTCTCCATGGCTGGGATGGGAGTGGAGGAACCATTACAGTACATACTTCACCTTATTGAAAGCACACTGTTCTAGGATCAAAAACAAGCATGAAATAGATCCTACTTTCTAGACCATCCACATATGTGGAGGGAGACAGAGCATAATACATAAGCTTAAAGGTGGTACAATGATAACTCCAATAGGGCTATATGATAAACTTTTGGGGAGGTTCTTTCATTTTAATGTTCAGGTACTGTCTTTAAAAACAAATCAATGGTCTTGATAGCAACCTTATCTATGTGTAGTTATCTACATAACAAACATGAGAATTCCTTTTCCCTCCTTTTGCATGAACTAGAAAATTAGAAGTTAAGAGCCCATGAAACATACTTTCTTAACCATATGTTCCACTGCTGTGAATTCAATGAGGAAAATTGTAATGAAAATGCACAGTTTTTTTCTTGTTCATATTTCCTAAACAATGCACTGTAACAACTACATCCATTGCTTGTACATTGTGGTAAATATCAAAAGTAATCTAGAGATAGACTACCTGGAAGTATGTGTATATTGTCAGAAAACAGTACTGCATTATGTAAAACAGACTTGAGCATCCTTTGATTTTGGTATCCTGTATCTTGGCATCTTTGCTAAAACCAATAGTTTAGAATCTCTCTCTCTCTCTCTGTGTCTCTCATATAGCTCCCTTTCTCTCTCCCTCCCCCTCTTTGTTCATGTGTATAAATTTACTGTTAAATTCCACTGTTTTATATATATGCTTTAAATTTTATTGACAAATGTCATTATTTAGAGCAACTATCTTAACACTATGATGTAGGTAAGCAGGAATGTTTAAAAGAATATGCATTCTAAATTTTGATTTTTGCACTGACATTTTACAATATTCTCTATTCAGAACTGATATGAGATAGATATTTAATAGCAAGTTATCATAAAAAATGCTGAGCAGTGTTTTCAAGGTGTTTATCATAAGCTATGAATGAAGAAGTTAGACTTAGCCTCCTAAAAACTAACAAGAGCTTTGGGCTTCTTTCCCTGTATCTTAAAAACTGACATCCTGGCTCTGCCATGTACCGAAGTGGGAGAGCATCCGGTGAGAAGGCACAAGTGCTGCTGGAAGGATTCTGAAGATTCCTGTAGTTTGGAACGAGCTCCTCTTTGTGATTCCACTGGCTCCTTGAATGACGCATCCACTGAGTATTTTCTGTGATAACGCATCGGAAGATGGCTTTGGGATCTCTGGTCTTCATGAGAATGCCGTCTAGGGTGGCAGTCAGGTGATGCAATGCTGGGAAATGCAGGAAACTAGGAATATAGACATTTTTTAAGTTTACCCCATGAGTATTATAAGGGTACACATAAAATAACAATTAAAGCAGCAGAATCAGTGGTTAAAATATCATGCTGAATATCTCCAGACTTCCATTATTCCTTGTTCTTTTATCAAGAGGACAGTGGAGGGCTCCAAGCTTTGAGAAAATTTGCAGAATTATCCTTAAAAAATCTACTGACACTAGAAATGTTTCATACTACAAATATTTCAGAAATAATGTAATAAATATTTATGGACTTTTAAAAAGAAAATATGGAGGAATTAGGAAGAGCAATTAATTTAATCTGTATATAAAAATCACTAATTCATATCAAAAACGGTATAAAGTTAATCATATATGAAAACTTTAAAATCCTATACATTATTAATGCCTAACAAACATCTAGAACATACACAACCATATCATGGAGGTTTCCAGACATGGAGATCATATAATATAATGACATCAATGTTAAGGTCACAATACACAAAGGACAGAGTTCAGAGAAGCCAAATTTCCTCAAACAATCAGGGTGCTCTCTGTTTTTCTCACACTCAGACCACTTCAGTGTGGACTTTGTACTAAAGACATTGATCTCCATATTGTCAAATTCTGCATACTGTTTAGTCTATCTCAGTCACTGAGTCCCATTAGCTTCCCATGGGGCCGTTTCAGAAGCATGCCCCTTTCTCCCTTCCATCATTGTGCATCTTTAGCCTCCTCAGATCTTTTTGTAAGAACAACTCAGACAAAAGTTCACTTATCCCTCCAACTCTTGAGTGTGGGGAGTCCCAAAGCTTCTAGATTAGTCCCTTCCTTTTCTTTCTCTTTTCATTCTGTACTGTCTCCCAACACCTGTCTGGACATCAATTTCTAACTATAATCTTAATTTATATCATTAATGCTGACCTTTCTCCTGAGTTACCTATTCAACTTTCCATGGTATTCCATAGACTCTCAAACTGACATATCCATCTGAGCTTTCCTAACTGTAGAAGACCCTTGCTTTAGACCAGGCTTTCAAATTGACTCCCAACAGATCAAGCTAAAATAAAAATGGAGTTACCCATGCTAAATCTCCAAATCTTTGAACTAAGAACCCAAAAGAAATAAGACAGCTGAATTTCCCATGCAGACTAGTTTCAATGGTTGTGCTAATGAAGTAACTCCTGGTTTAATTCTTACACAAAAAAGAGACCTAAAGTATCTTCACATTAATAAGTCATTTCCTACTGTTTGTCACCCTATCCAACCTTTAAGAAAAAAAAAGGAAATTATCAATCTGATTTTTTCCTCTTTGTTTTTGCTTTTTTTTGTTTTCTCTGTGTTTTTAAAACCAATTTCATAAAACCAATCTCAACTTATCAGAACACGTGTTAGAGGGGTGGGAGAAGGAAGAAATAAATCAAGGCTTTACACTTGAAACCCAGTATCAGATCCCAACAGTAAAACCCAGTGCCAGGAGCCCCACATTCCCTGGCCCTAGGACAGTTGGTGCACACAGCTTAAACCTCTGGAACCATGTTAGCCAGGCACCACACAGCACCCCTTTCTTAACTACAACAGCAGAGGAAGAAGAAGCCAGGTTATTGTGGAGCAGGATAATGTTACTACAAGACTTTACATTGCTTTGCTTGTAAGTCTTTCTTGCTACAGTAAAACTCATATCAGACAGAATCCAGAGTTCTAGATTTAAGTCCAGTCTTATAGACTAAGATGACACCCCCTAGCATCTGGTAGAGATCTGTACACAGACAGGACAGATCTATGTTTTAGCTTATAACCTTGCCAGGCATGGAGTAGGTATGTAAACATACCTGTATCAAGACTTCTCATCTTTGTGGCTGTAGGACCCAGACTAAAGTTACCCAGCTTAACATTAGTCTAGAAAGCCAAGGGACCATATTGACTAAACTACCTACAATGTTCAACAGTACATCAGGAGCAGGAATATGTTTGCTAGGAGTGTGGATGGTGTGAAGACAGGACTGTCTTAGAACTCAGTACAGACTAGTGGTCCCTACAACTAGGCCAGTGCCACAGTCAGAACCTCTGCAACAGTCCCAGTGCCAGAGAGAGACACATCACCTAATCATCACTATCTGTAGCAGGTTATAACAGTCTGGAGTGGTGAGTCTACCTCAACAACTGGAAGTATATAGCAGTGTAACCCTTTGTCTTGCATGGATGTCCCACTATTTTAATAGACTTTGAGCTAGGGCTGAGGATGTGAGCCAACATTTCAACATTGGCAATTATTTAATTGTTTATTCCAGTTTTTTCAAAAGTCCAAACAGTGTAACATGGAGAGAATATTTTCCACTTAAGAAATGTAAATGGAATATAAAGCACCAAACTATGGCTTCAGAGCTTGTAGCTAATTCTTCCACAGTAAGTTTTCGGGGAACTGGGCAGCCCCACCACAGTCTAACTGCAGGCCAGGGGCTATGGACAAATCCTCTGATCTACTTCAGCTGAGGTGCAGGGGAGGGGTGCTGTGGGAACCTCAGGCACCACTTGATTCATGCTGCTCAACATACCAATTAAGGGGTTGAAACAAAACTGAGCTTGCATTTCCCTCTAGTGTTGAAATATAATAACACACCAACAGTGAGGCTTTTTAAACAATTTGCTAGTGCCATCTAGTGATAAAATAGCAGAAGTAACTTTAAGTTTGGGAAAAGAAGCAGGCACAAACAAAACTATACAATGAAAGCCATACAAAACACAAGTACAAATAACCACCTAACTCTTCACTGTGGAGACAGCATGGAATATCAGTAGGAACTGCCAGAAATCCATAATCTCACTTAGCATTCAAAATGCCAGAAATTGACTGTTAGTCTATGTAGCAACTCTCAGTGGAATCCTCAAATGAGCTGTTTCAGTAAACACAATGAGCTTCCAGAAGCCAGAGAGAAATGATTGCATACTCTAGTAAATAAATTTCAGAGAAACATGGAGGCTGTTTTTAAGAATAAAACTAAAATATTTGGGGTGAATAATACAGTAAGTAAAACTTAAAAACAAACAAACACAATGAAAGGCATCAAGAGAAAAATAGACCCAATAGAAGAAAGAACAAAGGGAATGAAGAAAGCTGCTTGGAAATACAGAGAAGTTCAAAAGGAGGAAGAATAAAGAGAGTGGAGGATCTGCTGAGTGAGATGAGCTTGCCAGGTCGGGGGCAGGGGAGCGGGGGTGTGATAACACGAAAGGGAAAATCTACCAGAGTTATAAATAAAAATTCCCCAAACATAGAGATAACATCAGATACACAGGTCAAAAGTCATAGTGAGACTTTTATTAGACACTATTGATCACCAAATGCACGTTCCTGGGAGTGCATATCTTTCATCTACCCCCATTTCTTTTGTTTTCCTTTTCCCAAAGTAAACAGGATAGTTCAAATAGCAGCAAACTTTGATCTGCTTGCTTTTCCTATTGTACCATCTCATCAGAGTACCCTGGGCTCCATGGTTTTTAGAGAGTGCTCCAGCTTTCCTCCCCTGCACAGGACAGTACTATGGAGGCAGTCCTCCCTACAGTGATCTCATCCACCATCATCACTCTTTACTTCCCTAAGGGCTGTGAAAATCACTGGTAATGATGGTGTGATGGCTTACACCTTTAATCCCAGCACTTGGAGGCACAGGCATGTGGATCTCTGTGAGTTCTGAGCCAACCAGAGCAACATAAAGGGGCCCTAACTCAATAAAACAAAATAGAGAATTACTGATACAAAGATGTCCTTTATCATGCCAAACCCAGACAAAATTCACAAGTAAGGCAGGAGAGAGACATATTCAGACTCTCCCTGCCTGACAGCTTGTCTCATGACTTGCTCACAAAACAGCCAAATGTACAAAAAACGTGAGAAAGTCTTGCACATAAAGGATGTTTTTCATACCTCCTACACAAATCCATACTTGTATAAAAGAGTTCATACCATTACTTTTCAACGACGGCACCTCTACCAATAAGCACATGTTGACACCTGCTTTGTGTCTTCAAGAATAAAGGCTTTTGTATATGACCAGGCCATGTGAATTTATCCCATTTTGCTAATAAAAAGCTTTAGAGAGCCATCCCTCATTACAGGTGCCTGAGGCTTGACAAAGTGCAGATCCAGATTGTAATTACTTTACTCACTCCAGAGTGTAAAATTTCTTTGTGTTGTTTGTTTTCCAGCCATTGTTTCAACTTTGACTGAGGTAATCATTTTCATTCTTAGAAGAATCAGCAATATCCCCCACAAACTTTTTCTCAGACACTATAGGTCAGATCTCTGGTAGAAGCTGCCCTAGGACCCCATAGCTTTCTTTTGTGATGTTATACAACTGCAACCAGTGATCTGGCTAACTATCAGTGTGTCTCTTCACCATTAGGCCATTTGCGCAATCATATCAAGGACCATGTTGTAGTACCCAACCCCTTGACTTGTTCATATTGTAAGTTAGATGTACACAGAATGGATAGATGTATACAAAACTGAAAGAGTCAGAGGATCAGGGAGTTTGCTGTGAGATTGTGTCTCCTAAGAAATTCACAAGTTACACATAGAAAGTCCATCAACATCGCTGTCTAAAAAAGGAACTGAACAAAGACAACATGACATACTAATGTGAATGGGCAAAACCCAAGAGGCCTTAACCCTACATGAAAAACTATAGGCAAATGTGAATACTGAGAGCAGGAGAAATAGTCTTCTCCAAAGATGATCACACAAATTCATTATTCAATACCAATGGTCAGCCCTGAAAGTATACACAGAAATAACATTATAAAAACTGAGCATGTTGGATAGGTAGGATCAAAATAGTAAAAATGGCAACCTTACCAAATGCAGTCTATAGATTCAATGCAATTCCCATCAAAATCCCAAAACACTTCTTCACAGACCTAGAAAGAACAATACTCAAATTCATATGGATAAACAAACAAGCAACCCAAAACCTTGAGGAATGCCAAAAAAAATATTGTTCAATAATAGATCTTTGGAAGGTATCATCATTCCTGACTTCAAGCTCTATTATAGAGCTACAATAATTATAACAGCTTGGTATTGGCATAAAAACAGACTGTGGATCAATAGACTCGAGGTAAAGACCCTGACACTAATCCACACAACTATAAACACCAGATTTTTCACAAAGGAACCAAAAATATACAATGACAGAAAGCATCTTCAAGAAATGGTGCTGGCCTAACTGCATAGTGGTATGTAGAAGAATGCAAATAGACTCTATTACCCTGCACAAAACTCAAGTGCAAATGGATCAAAGACCTCTACATAAACCCAGTTACACTGAATTTAATAGAATAAGAAGTGGGAAATACCCTCCAACGCATTGATATGGGTGACCACTTTCTAAATATAACACCTGCAGCACAGACACTAGGACAAGAATCAACAAGTGGGACCTCCTGAAACTGAGAAGCTACTGTAAGGCAAAGGACACAGTCAATAAGACAAAACAACAGCCTACAGAATGGAAAAAGATCTTCATCAACCCTTCATCTGATTGAGGACTGATCTCTAAAATATGTAAAGTTTTATCAAGAAACTAGAGGCAAAATAATCCAATTAAAAAATGGGATTCAGAGCTAAATAGGGAATTCTCAACAGAAGAATTTCAAATGGCTGAAAGACACTTAAGGAATTGCTCAACATCTTTTTTTTTTAATTTTTTTCTTTATTTATTTTGTATTTATCAAGAAAAACAGTAAAATGAATTTAAAATGCTGAGAAGTTAACAATAACTATAAAGATAAAAATCATAAGCATGACTTATCAAGGGTGATAATGCAAATAAGATTGCTACACATATATTTACTTTGTGTTCAGCTTTCCCTCTGAATTTTTTTTCCATCCCTGTATATCCTTATTCAAGGTCTCTTCCCCCTGCCACCACATCAGGTCATTTTTTCTTCTCCGCAACTCCCCATCCCCTCCCTGGGCAGGGAGCAGACAGTCCTATGGTCCCACTGACCCAATAATGTTTGGATCAGTCTCCACTCCTGGCAAATCCAGTTTTGTCCCCCCCTCCCTCAAGAGTGAGTCAGGTGTTCCTACAGTTGGAGTGGGATCCAAAGGGTCAGTCCAGGGTGTCTCTGATCCCAAGATGTTCAGTGGTTGTGGTTTGCAGCTTGGGCATGCTTGGCTTTTTTTCTTGTTTGTTTGTTTAGAGACCACTAATGAGTGAGTACATCCCCTGCTTATCTTTCTGAGATTGTGATACCTCGCTCAGGAGGATATTCTCCAAATCCATCCATTAGCCTGAGAATTTTAGGATATCATTTTTTCTTACTGCTGAGTAGTATTCCATTGTGTAGATGTATCACAGTTTGTTAATCCATTCTTCAGCTGAGGGACATCTAAGTTGTTTCCAGGTTCTTGCTATTACAAATAATGCTGCTATGAACATAGTTGAGCTAATAACTTTGGAGTGGGAATGTGCCTCTTTAGGGTATATACCCAGAAGTGGTATTGCTGGGTCTTTGGGAAGATTGATTCTTAATTTTCTGAGAAACCGCCATATTGCATTCCAAAGTGGCTGAACAAGCTTACACTCCCACCAACAATGAAGGAGTGTTCCCCTTGATCCCCATCTTCTCCAACATAGGCTGTCATCTGTGCCTTTTATCTTAGCCAATCTAACAGGTGTTAGGTGGTATCTCAAAGTTGTTTTGATTTTCATTTCTCTGATGGCTAAAGATGAAGAACACTTTTTCAGGTGCCTTTCAGCCATTTGTAGTTCCTCTGCTGAGAATTCCCTTTATAGATCTGTAGCCCATTTTTTGATAGGGTTATTCGAGGTTTTGGGCTCTAAATTCTTGAGGTCTTTATATATGTTAGAGATCAGTCCTCTATCACTTGTAGGGTTGGTTAAAATCTTTTCCCATTCTGTAGGCTGTCGTTTTGTTCTATTGACAGTGTCCTTGGCTTTGCAGAAGCTTCCTAGCTTCAGGAGATCCCACTTATTGATTGTTGGTCTTAGTGTCTGTGCCACTGGTGTTATATTTAGGAAGTGGTCGTCTGTGCCAATTTGTAGAAGTGTATTTCCCACTTTCTTTTCTATCAAGTTCAAAGTGGCTGGGTTTAACTTGAGGTCTTTGATCCACTTGGATTTGAGTTTTATGCAGGGTGACAGGCTCAGATCTATTTTCATTTTTCTACACACTTCCATCCAGCTATGTGAACACCATTTGTTAAATATACTATCTTTTTTCCATTGAAAGTTTTGGGCCTCTAGGTCAAAGATCAGGTGTTCATAGGTTTTTTAAAGATCGACATCTTTAGCCATCAGAGAAATGCAAATCAAAACAACTTTGAAATATCATCTTCCACCTGTCAAAATGGCTAAGATGACAGCCTATGCTGGAGGTGATGCAGAGCAAAAGGAACACCCCTTCATTGCTGACTGAAAAGTAAATTTGGCCGCTTCCGGGACCAGGTGCTGTCAGCAGAGTCCCAGAGCACCTGTAGCAGGGGCAGATAAACTCTGCCTGTCACCATACCTACAGCTCCTGCTCAGGGAATTTGCAAGGCTACCCACCTTGACTCCAACTGCGTGAACAGATAACTACAGGGGTCCCTGAAGGACAGACTCAGACCCCGCCCAGAGGTGAGGAGGGGTCATCAGGCCCAAGTGCCTATATCCCAGCCAGGGAGGGAGAGTTGAGCTCTCATCGGTTCCAGTTCCGCTTCCGGGACCAGGTGCTGTCTGCAGAGTAAGCCCCAGCAAACTCTGTAACAGGTGCAGATAAAGTTTGCCTGTCACCATACCCACAGCTACTACTGAGGGAATTTGCATGGCTACTCACCTTGACCTCGAACTGAGCAAATAGATAACTTCTGGGGTCTCTGAAGGGTAGATTCAGACCCTGCCCAGAGAGGTGACAGGAGGCACACAAGCCGGAGTGCCACAACTGACCAGGATCCATCTAATCAAGAACCACTGAAGCCATGGGCAGACACCAGTGCAAAAAATTACATAATAATACAAAGAACAACATGGTAACTCCAGAAGAGAGTGGCGATCTTACAAATACAAGACCTGAACTGAGCAATGAAGAGGAAACAGAAGAAAGCAACACCAAAAATTTCTTTTTGATGATCATCGAAGCTCTTAAAGAAGATATGAAAAAAAGCCTTAAAGAAATAGAAGAAAAAACAAACAAAAAACTGGAAGAGAAGAACAAATCTATGAAAGAAACATACCAGGAACTAAAAGCTGAAATAAAAGCTGAAATGGAAGCAATAAGAAAGGCACAAAATGAGGCAAAGATGGAAATAGAAAATCTGAAGAAAAAAGCTGGAACCACAGATACAAGCATAACAAACAGAGTTCAAGAGATAGAAGATAGACTCTCTGAAGTGGAAGACTCAGTATCTCAAATAGATATATCAGTCAAAGAAAATAGTAAAACTAAAAAAGCCATAACTCAAAATGTTCAGGAAATCTGGGACACCATGAAAAGACCTAATTTGAGAATAATAGGAATAGAAGAAGGAGAAGAATACGAGCTCAAAGGCACAGATAATGTTTTCAATAATATCATAGAAGAAAACTTCCCTAACCTGAAGAAGGAAATGCCTATAAAGATACAAGAAGCTTACAGAACACCAAATATATATGACCCAAAAAAATAGTCAATGCACCACATTATAATCAAGCCACAAAACATACAGAACAAAGACAAAAATTTAAGAGCTGCAAAAGAAAAGGGCCAACTCACATATAAAGGCAGACCCATCAGAATAACGCCTGACTATTCAATGGAAACGATGAAAGCTAGAAGGGCTTGGTCAGAAGTTATACAGATGCTAAAACATCATGGCTGCCAAACTAGAATACTATACCCTGCAAAATTATCAATCACCATAGATGGAGTAAACAAGGTATTTCAGAACAAAGTCAGACTGAAAGAATATCTATCTACCAATCCAGCACTACAGAAAGTATTAGAGGGAAAACTACAACCTAAGGACCCTAGATACATCCACGAAATCACAAACAATCCAGAAGTCCACAGAAGAATACCCTAGAGAAAAGAAATACAAACAAGTTACCACCAAAATGGCAGGAAATATGAATCAATGGTCACTTATTTCCCTTAATATCAATGGTCTCAACTCTCCTATAAAACGTCACACTCTAACAAGATGATTACAACAACAGAAGCCATCCTTCTGTTGCCTACAAGAAACACACCTCAACCGCAAAGACAGACACAGGCTTAGAATAAAGGGTTGGGAAAAGATTTTCCAGTCAAACGGTCCTAAGAAACAAGCAAGGGTTGTAATCCTAATATCTAACAAAGTAGACTTTAAGCTAAAAGCAATTAAAAGAGACCAAGATGGTTACTACTTATTCATCACAGGAAAAATTGGTCAAGAGGAGATTTCAATCTTAAATATTTATGCCCCTAATATAAGGGCACCTACTTATATAAAAGAAACACTGCTAAAGCTCGAATCCCACATCAATTCTTACACCCTAATAGTGGTAGACTTCAACATCCCACTTTCAACCCTGGATAGATCAACGAGACAGAGCCTCAACAGAGAAATAAGGAGTCTGAAAGAGGTTATGATGCAAATGGAATTCATAGATATCTACAGAAATTTCCATCCAAAGGCAAAGGAATATACATATTTCTCAGCTCCTCATGGAACTTTCTCCAAAATTGACCACATAATTGGTCATAAAGCAAATATCAACAGATACAAAAAATTCAAAATAATCCTTTGTAACATATCGAACCACCAGGACCTAAAGTTAGAGTTCAACAACATTAAAACCCAAAGAAATCCTACCAACTCATGGAAACTAGACATCACTCAGCTGAACCATCTCTGGGTCAAGGAAGAAATTAAGAAAGAAATCAAAGTCTTCCTAGAATTCAATGAAAATGAATCTACAACGTATCCAAACTTGTGGGACACAATGAAAGCAGTCTTAAGAGGAAAATTCATAGCGCTAGACGCCTATATGAAAAACCTTGAGAAATCCCACACTAGAGACCTAACAGCTCAGCTG
>PVIH01003149.1:17812-56227 GCA_004025045.1 Sigmodon hispidus | reverse complement strand
AGGCAGGAAATAATCAAACTTAGAGCTGAAATCAATACAATTGAAACAAAAAGAACAATACAAAGAATCAATGAATCTAAGAGTTGGTTCTTTGAGAAAGTCAACAAGATAGATAAGCCCTTAGCCAAACTAATCAAAAAACAGAGAGAGAGTATCCAAATCAACAAAATAAGAAATGAAAAGGGGGGCATAACAACAGACCCCCAGGAAATACAGAGAATTATCAGGTCATATTTTGAAAATCTGTATTCCACAAAAATGGAAAACCTAGAAGAAATGGACAGCTTTCTGGCCAGGTACCATCTACCAAAATTAAATGAAGATCAGATTAATTACCTAAACAGGCTTATAACCCTTAAGGAAATTGAAGCTGTCATTAAAAACCTCCCCAAAAATAAAAGCCATGGTCCAGATGGTTTCAGTGCCGAATTCTACCAGACATTCAAAGAAGAATTACTACCATTACTCCTCAAACTATTTCACACAGTAGAAACTGAAGGAATATTGCCAAATTCCATTTATGAGGCCACAATCACCCTAATACCCAAGCCACTCAAAGACACACCAAAGAAGGAGAACTACAGACCAATTTCCCTCATGAACATTGATGCGAAAATTCTCAACAAAATTTTGGGAAACCGTATACAACAATGTATAAAAGATATCATCCTCCAAGACCAAGTAGGCTTCATCCCAGAAATGCAGGGCTGGTTTAACATACGAAAAACTGTAAATGTTATCCATCATATAAACAAACTAAAGGAACAAAACCACATGATCATATCCTTAGATGCGGAAAAAGCCTTTGACAAAATCCAACACTCCTTTATGATTAAAGCTCTGGAGAGATCAGGAATACAGGGAGAATACCTAAATATAATAAAGGCGATTTGCAAGAAGCCAACAGTCAGTATCAAACTTAATGGAGAAAAAACTCAAAGCAATCCCACTAAAGTCAGGAACTAGACATGGATGTTCTCTCTCCCCTTATCTATTCAATATAGTTCTTGAATTTTTAGCTAAAGCAATAAGGGAACGAAAAGAGATTAAGGGCATACAAATTGGAAAAGAAAAAGTGAAGCTATCTCTATTTGCAGATGATATGATTGTATACATAAGTGACCCACAAAATTCTTCCAAGGAACTGCTACTGCTGATAAACACCTTCAGCAATGTAGCAGGATACAAGATAAACTCAAAGAAATCAGTAGCCCTTCTATACACTAAAGATAGAAGAGCTGAAAAAGAAATAAGGGAAACATTACCCTTCATAATAGCTGAAAATACTATTAAATACCTTGGAGTAACTATAACCAAAGAAGTAATAGACCTATTTGACAAAAATTTTAAATCACTGAAGAAAGAAATTGAAGAGGATATCAGAAAACGGAAAGCTCACCCATGTTCCTGGATTGGTAGGATCAACATAGTAAAAATGGCAATTCTACCAAAGGCAATCTACAGATTCAATACACTGCCCATCAAAATCTCAACACAGTATTTTTTGGACCTTGAAAGAACAATACTCAATTTCATTTGGAATAACAGGAAAGCCAGGATTCCCAAAACAATCTTACTCAACAAAAGAACCTCTCAGGAGGTATCACCATCCCTGATTTCAAGCTATACTATAGAGCTACAGTAATAAAAACAGTCTGGTACTCGCATAAAAACAGACTTGTGGACCAATGGAATAGAATTGAGGATCCAGACATTAACCAAAAAACCTATGAACACCTGATCTTTGACAAAGAGGCCCAAAACATTCAATGGAAAAAAGTATATTTAAGAAATGGTGTTGGCATACCTGGATGGAAGTGTGCAGAAAAATGCAAATAGTTCTGAGCCTGTGACCCTGCACAAAACTCAAATCCAAGTGGATCAAAGACCTCAACTTAAACCCAACCACTTTGAACATAATAGAAAAGAAATTGGGAAATACACTTCTACAAATTGGCACAGGTGACCTCTTCCTAAATATAACACCAGTGGCAGAGACACTAAGATCAACAATCAATAATTGGAATCTCCTGAAGCTGGGAAGCTTCTGCAAAGCCAAGGACACTGTCAATAGGACAAAACGACAGCCTACAGAATGGGAAAAGATTTTCACCAACCCTACAAGTGATAGAGGACTGATCTCTAACATATATAAAGACCTCAAGAATTTAGAGCCCAAAACCTTGAATAACCCTATCAAAAAATGGGCTACAGATCTAAAAAGGGAATTCTCAGCAGAGGAACTACAAATGGCTGAAAGGCACCTGAAAAAGTGTTCTTCATCTTTAGCCATCAGAGAAATGAAAATCAAAACAACTTTGAGATACCACCTAACACCTGTTAGATTGGCTAAGATAAAAGGCACAGATGACAGCCTATGTTGGAGAGCATGGGGAACAAGGGGAACACTCCTCCATTGTTGGTGGAAGTGTAAGCTTGTGCAGCCACTTTGGAATGCAATATGGCGGTTTCTCAGAAAATTAAGAATCAATCTCCCCAAGGACCCAGCAATACCACTTCTGGGTATATACCCTAAAGAGGCACATTCACACTCCAAAGGTATTAGCTCAACTATGTTCATAGCAGCATTATTTGTAATAGCAAGAACCTGGGAACAACCTAGATGTCCCTCAACTGAAAAATGGATTAACAAACTGTGGTTCATCTACACAATGGAATACTACTCAGCAGTAAGAAAAAAATGATATCCTAAAATTCTCAGGCAAATGGATGGATTTGGAGAATATCCTTCTGAGTGAGGTATCACAATCTCAGAAAGATAAGCAGGGGATATACTCACTCATTAGTGGTCTCTAAACAAACAAACAAGAAAAAAATCCAAGCATGCATGCCCAAGTGGCAAACCACAACCACTGAACATCTTGGGATCAGAAACACCCTGGACTGACCCTTCAGATCCCACTCCAACTATAGGAACACCTGACTCACTCTTGAGGGAGGGTGGACAAAACTGGATTTGCCGGGAGTGGAGACTGATCCAAGCATTATTGGGTCAGTGGGACCATAGGACTGTCTGCTCCCTGCCCAGGGAGGGGATGGGGAGTTGCGGAGAAGAAAAAAATGACCTGATGTGGTGGGAGGGGGAAGGGACCTTGAATAAGGATATACAGGGATGGAAAAAAAATTCAGAGGGAAAGCTGAACACAAAGTAAATATATGTGTAGCAATCTTATTTGCATTATCACCCTTGACAAGTCATGCTTATGATTTTTATCTACTTTATAGTTATTGTTAACTTTTCAGCATTTTAAATTCATATTACTGGTTTTTTGATAAATACAAAATAAATAAAGAAGAAAAAAAGGAAAGTAAATTTGTACAGCAACTTTGGAAATCAGTTTATTGGTTCCTCAGAAAACTGGGAATCAATCTTCCCAATGATCCAGCAATACCACTATTGGGCATGTACCCAAAAGGATATAAATTCTTATCCCCAAAGGCATCAGTTCAACTATGTTCATAGCACCATTTTTTCATAATAGCCAGAACCTGGAAACAGCCTAGATGCACCTTAACTGAAGAATGGATTTAAAAAATGTGGTACATCTACATAATGAAATACTAGTGAGCAGAAAAAAAAACCAGAGATGGTATGTACTTACTCATAAAGTGACATAAAGCAAAGGATAAGCAGGATACAGTCCACAACCCCCGAGTAGCTAGGTAATAGGATGTATTTAAGAAAGACATCCATGAATCCCTCTGAGAAGGAGAAATAGAGAATATTTCCTGAATAAATTGGGATCATATGGGGAGCAAGCAAGGGGAGATGGGAACAGATGGTAAGAGAATGATAGGAACAATGAAAGGGAGAACAAAGAAATAGATATCTTGATAGAAAGAACCACTGAGGAGTTAGAGAGAAACCTGGTGCTAGGGAAACATCCAAGGACCCACAAAGATGACTCCGGCTAGAACTCCAAGAAACAGTGGAGAAGATGCCTAAATAGGACTGTCCCAATAATCAGATGAATGACCACTCTAATTGTTACTATAGAATCTTCATGCAGAAACTGATGAAGGCAAAAGCAGAGACCCATAGCTAAGCACTGAGTCAAGCTCCCAGTCCAGTTGAAGAGAGGGAGGAGAGATTACATGAGCAAAGGGGTCAGGATAATGGGGAGGAGACCCATAGAGGCAGCTGACCCGAGCTAGGAGTTCACTGACTCTGAAATAACAGCTGAGCAACCTTCATGAAAAGGAACTAAACCCTCAAAATGTAGATGACAGTCGAAGACATGGGCAGTTTGTGGAGCCTCTTGCAGTAGGACCAGAGTTTATTCCTGATGATGCATGAACTGGTTTCTCAGAGCCCATTTCATTCAGAGGAACACCTTTCTCAGCCTTGATGCTTCAGGGAGGGACTTGGACTTACCTCAGTTGGATATGCCAGATGGAACTGACTCACCTTGGCTTTTCTTGCCCTCCCTGGAGAATGAATGGGGAGATAGCAGGAGCTGAGGGAGAATTGGGAGGAGGGAAGGGAGGGGAAGCAGTGGTGGGTATGGGAAAAAACCTTTTTAAATAAAAAATTACTTTAAAAATGTCACCATTTTCCCAAATATCTCCATCTTACAATAAGAAATGCATAACTTAGACCAGAACAAAACCCTCATATTTATAACCCTTTTTCTAGGATTCCCTTAGCTGTTTTTGTAGTAGAAGTTGCCCACTGAAGTCCTGCTTCTCTACCATAAGTAGCTGCTGCTCTTACTATTCATGTTCTTAGAAGTGGGTGTCATTCTTGCACCTTCTGGATGCTTCTTGAACCAGTAAATTCATTATAGTTATACTCAACTCTTCCAAATCAGTGTAGGGAAAGGAAGCCCACATCCATATTTGTTAGTCTTAGTTACATTATATTACTCAAAGCTCCAGCTCATTTTTCTAATCTTCCTAACCACATACTATGAGTAAATTATTCTCATTGCAATCCAAATCAAAATCACCTAGGGGTATGCTTTGAAGCACAGTTTTCTAAGTACATTCTAAGAGTTTTGATTTAGTATATCAAGAGTGGGGCTCAGACCTTTTATAACCAATTTTCCAAGGGATGTGGATGCTTCTGGTCTCATCAGATCAACAGACTTGGTCATCTCTTATCCTTTATAGTGAATATGTCATACCTTTCCTGCTTTTGGAAAGATTTCAATATGTCATCTTTTTTGTATTAGTGTTGAAGGATCTTTTACCTATTTTAACCAAAAGACAAAAGAGATCCAAAGAGACACTTGTGAGCATTTTCTGCCAAACAACAACAAACACCTCGCCTTGCACATTCAGCCTTTTATTGTGGTATGAAGCATAGGCAGTCCACATTCACAGGCCAAGCCATCCATGTGGGCACCTACTCATAGTCTTCTCAGATCTCAGGCTTCTGATTGCCTTTTCCACTCTTATAGCAGTTTCCTCCTCCTTACTAGAATGTTTTCATCAAAATAAAACTACCAGAGTTTGGTCTTCAGAAAACAAAGCACAGGTGCACTAAAGAGCCTTCAAGCACCACAGCCCTGTTTTCTCATCCATTTTGCTCTTACTTGATGTACTTGCTTTCTGATTCATTTGTTCTAAAACATGCTCAAATCAGGATTTCTTTTCCCCACCACTGCTCCACAGCTGGTCTTCTGCTCTCTGCATTTGAAATTCAACAGTCAATCTGAGTTCTTAGCCACAATAGACTCTATCAACCCTTGCAAGGCTGAGGGGACAGAGTGCTGAAGAGCGTGTACGAGCCAGAGAGTGGGGAGGTGTGCTGTAAAATGCTGTCTTCTGGACATGACATGGACATTGCATTCATGACCTCACTGCAACTACAGTTAGTTATCTACATAAGAGCTGCACAAACTTAGGCCAAGAGGATCAGTTAATACAGCAGCAGGTATTGCACTAATTGGGCTTACTGAGTTACAGGAAACAAAGACAGCAAAATGAGAGACCCAACCATTGGAAGGGGGATGAGTTGAGGGCTGTCCAAGG
Organism: Sigmodon hispidus; assembly: GCA_004025045.1. Classification (NCBI taxonomy): domain Eukaryota; kingdom Metazoa; phylum Chordata; class Mammalia; order Rodentia; family Cricetidae; genus Sigmodon; species Sigmodon hispidus. The sequence goes on along the minus strand of PVIH01003149.1, from coordinate 50,230 downwards.
GGAATGGGTGGGGGGTATTGTGGGTAGATATGATAATTGTGTATATTGTTATTGTCTTTGAAATTGTCAAAAAATAAGATTAAAAGACTGAGCAGGTTATACTTGTGTATTTAAGAATATATATTTTATGTTGTACATATAATACATATAATCAGAAATTAATAAACTTGAAGAGAACAAGAAGGGATGTGGGGCAGGATTTAGAAGGAGGAAAAGGAAGGGGTAAATGATTTAATTGTATTATAATCATATATAATATATTATAATCTCAAAAACTAAAAAATAATATTAAAAATGAAATATCTAATGGCAGAAGTGTTTGTGTTATTCATCAAGATTTTAAAAATTGTTAATGATTATGTAAAATACCAATTTATCTTTGGGGTTATCCTTTAAAAATATATTTAAATAATACCAACATTAGTGAAAATACAGGGTATTAATTCTTTTACACAGGATTATATATATGTAGAGCATTCCTTGAAAGCCTTGAAATATATGTGTCAACATGCTACTGAGATCTAGCCATTGGGCATTGTTACAGTGTGAGCTGTGTTGCCCCAAAGCTCCTAGTAACTCAGAATGTGACTGTATTTAGCTGTTGTGCCTTTACAGAAACAATTTATATAATGTGGCCTTTAGAATGAGCCCACTTCACTAGTGTCTTAGGAGAGAAAGAAATGCAGGTCTACAGAAAGAAAGAAACTTGTTCACCATAAAGAAGCCACATAAAGACCCAGTAAGGAAGGCACCACTTAATTAAAGCAGAGGTCTCCTAAGATCCAGAAGGCATTTCTGATGTCTATGCCACCTAGTCCGCAGGATTAACAAGCAACTCACTTATCTGGAATCTTACTCTCACTCATCACAATGGTTAGCATTTTTAGGCTGCTGAGATCCCTGAGGTAAGTCTGCTAGTCTGTTTGCTGTATGTCAGACACAGTACTTGGTGCTGTGAAAAAGAGTAGAGAGGCTCCACGCCTGCCTCTTCCAGTCAGAGTTTGCTTATGAGACAGATAATATAACTCTATCATGGCCCATGGCATAAATTTTTAGGTAAGCTTGTACAGTCTTTGACATTGCAATAAAACATCATATTCCAAGTTCATGTGTGGGAATCCCATGATCACATTGCTGAAACAAGAAATTGGAAAATAAATACCTCAATGTTTTAAGTAAGTCTACAATTTTGTGTTGGGTGGCATTCATAATTGTCCTCAGCTGCATTTCTAGACTAGAATTTATAAGGGAAAGAACATAATATAATATAACTATATCAGCAAATGGTTCTGGGGACCTGGATGGGAAGGTAAGGGAGACTTCTGCAAATGTGTGATTTATAGTCTGAAGTGGCTCAGTGAGGGGAAGACAGACTGCTTTGTACCTGAACATGAGCCTTACACTTGGATAGAGACATTGTCACAAAAGGAGCTTGCTGGTGGGTTAGGGAGTAAAGAGGGCCTAGGAAGAGATGGAAGACTAGGGTGAAGAAATTCTAATAGGGCTATACTGCAGGTGTGCAATGATAATGCAGCCTAAACCATCTAAGGTTTGCTGTATGATGTGAGGATGTTTTCTTCCTCCTCTTTTTAGTGTCTTAGCAGTTTCTCAGCAATGTTTTATGATTTCTAATAATAGTAAATACTTGCTTGGTTCCTGTACTGAATCGAGCATTATGGCACATTACTCACTCAATGTCATGGTACCTTAGTGATGACAGCAGTATGACTGCCACGGGTCCCATGTAGGGTAATCCCAGCAAAGACATTAAGGACCGTGTTTAGAGCCACACTGTCAGTAGAAGCAGAAGTCAACAGTCAGAGCTCCTTCCAAGCTGGTCACTCTCTCTCCTGTGTAGCAGCTTCCCCAGTGTAGCATCCCAGAGAGGAGAGTAAAGATCATAGAACTCTATACTAAAAGGTCCACTATTGCCCTTCTCTACCTTGAGTCACAGAATGGCTATCTATTAAAATTGAATATGAATATAATGTAAAATATGATACACTATTCACTGCCGATCATAAAACATTGTAATCGCATTTCTTTCCAGATTTTTGATAGATACCTTTGGGGTCCAGTCCCAATGTACCCCTTTAGTGAACAATTACAGGGTAATTGTCAGGAATGATTATGTAACCACTCTTAGGATCATCATGAACAAAGATTCAAATTTTGAGAGTTTACTACTTTAATTTGAAAATATGCCAAAAGAATATAAAATAGAGAAATATGATACAAAGAAAACAAAATGGAATGTTGGATGTAAATGGATAGAAACTTGCTTGTTCTCCTCAAACAGCTTCACAGGGACAGTTGTACATGGTGTCTACCCTGGTGCATGAAGGAAGTGAAAATTTTTAAGTGGTCAGGTCACTCAGTCTCTTCTCCAAGTGACGTTTCATGTGGTGCAAGCACCTCTCACACAGGGCTCAAACGATGCAGAGCAAGATTACAGGCCCTGTAGCAAGCTGGGAGATGAGTAGACATCTGAATCCACTAAGCTATTAGAAATGCATTCATACCGTGATCAAAATAAATGGTTGACATGGAAACAGGTTTACTTCTGTTTTGTGTCCCTGTGAGGATGGAAAGTGAAGTCAGAATGTATAATAATAGGCTTCACCTTAACTACTCCTTTTTTTTTTATCTAGGACAGTTAAGTTAAAGCTCAGTTTCTTCAAGTCTTTAAACAAGCAATCACAGAGTGAGTCTGAGCAAAAAGCCATATTGTACAAGAAGGGCTGACTTCCACCCCGATTATAACCTCATACTCTCTGCCAGTTTACATTTTCTACTAGACTAATATTTCTACAAGCATTAGAGACAATGTGCATCTATTTTTACATCATAATCCTCATGTATGACACAATACTTGGAACAAAATATGTGGTCAATAAATACATTGAGAGAATTAATTTTTTTACTGTGTTATTGAATTGTAGGATTGATAAAGAAGGATTAGAAAGCATATTCAGAACAGGCAAGAAAAAGTAAGCTCTTTCTATTCATTCATAACAGTAAATCAAGATTAGTTTGATTTAGAGAGGGAAGAGTTTTTATTAGAGCAGTGAGAAAGAAGAAAAAAGAGAATGAAAGAATGCATTCTTTATTCATCACTTTCATTGAAGTAAAAACAAGACACAAAAACTAAAAACCAATATTGTCTTGACAGAAAGGCCCTATTGCTGAGGACACCACATGCTTGAGACATAGAATACAGAGACATCAAGTTGGCACTGACCTGGCAGCTATATCTGGCTACTTTTCACAGTGCTGGAAGGTGAAAAATAATCATTAATCTTACCCAGATGTTTCCCCCTGTGAGCTGCAATAATGACTGACCTAGTAAGGCATTCTACTGGTGCAAAAGTGGAATGAATTCACAGGGTAATCAGTCACTTTCTAGTGGGATTTAAGAGTCATTCAAGATGAAACCCATACCTGACACCACTATTGGGACAGGAACCAATTGCTAGGCTGACAATAGACTCTAGGGAGAACCACTGCTATTAATCATTAACTCCTATCATTATGCCATAGATTAATGCATCCTCATCCTTTATCAGAGAAAATTTGGATTGCAGTAGATGACAATCGACACAGAGACCCACAACTGCCCAAAGTACAGGAAGTAAACGACTTCAGGATGTCCATATCTAAATAAACATACACATCACTCCCTTCAAAAGCTCAGGAATCACTTTGAAAGACAGGGTAGAAATAATTTCAGAGCTTAAGGTGATGGATGACTTCAAGGAAACAGTGTCATCTGGTGACAGTAGAGAAAGTGACATATGAACTCAGTGGTTAAGACAACATGCATAAACTTGGGAAAGCTCAGGAGAAACCAAATCCCAGCATAATTGTGGGGAGGGGGGTAGGCGGAATTGGGCATGACATAGCCAAGCAGCTATTGACAATTCTTGGCTGCTGGAGGAGAAAAGGGAGTTTTTTCTTATACTGTATCCTCTCTAGGCTGACAAAGCTGCAGTGGAGGACCATATATCCAAGAACATTTGAGCAGCACAAACTGCAAATTAGTCTTGATGGAGGGAAAGAAACACAAAGTGAGGTGAGGGGAGAAACATGGCTGGGTCTGAAAGGAGCTACAGGAAAGAAGGCAGATGTGGCCAAAACACATTATGTAAAATTACCCAAGAACTAATTTTAAAAGAAAATTAAAAGCAATGTTATTCCAAAATGAGAAAAATTCTATAACATTTTGATAAGACACAAATTTGATTTGCAAATATATAGCATTATTTATTGAAATAAAGAAGAAGCTGCATGCTTCTGGAACTTGGGCCACATTGATTCTGTGTTCTCTGGTTTGTGTGCTGCCTCCACATCTTCTCTAGCACTCAGACTTTAAATCTTATTCCATGTTTTGTCTCTTAAAATGCAACAAGCATGTTAATCTGTTAATTACAAAATGGATTATTCATTTGGAAACTCTATCCAGGTTAAAATAGAGATAAGCAGAAAAACACACTATATGTATATGATTGAGAAATCCTGTTGACAATAAATCTGTGGTTCCCCCAAATACTGCAAGATAAATATGAGTTTTCTAAACAAAGTGGATTATATGTGTTGTATAATAAGCTCAAGTTTATTTCGGAAACTATACTTTGTTAAAACAGATTGTTTTTTTTTTTAATTTTTCACACTCCCTGTGAAACCAGAATAAGTCTATTTCAATATATAATAAATCACAAATTTTCTTTTATTATGTTTTCCTGGTTCCCATACCTGGGAGCTTCAAGCTAACTGTACTCTTGGTTCATAGATTTAGAAATCTCATTAGCTCTGAAACACCTAGTTGTGTTGAGAGTATGTAAGAGCACACCATGCAGTCATATATTTAAAAGGTTGGAGCTGAGTCTCACAGAAAGCATCCAGTCCCACTTCATTCTTACCTCAGGAAACAAAAGCAAGGACATGCTCACACTACCCTTTTCCCATTGACCATTCATGGGGAGTGGGCTTATTTTGAAATGTTTGTGTCCCATAGAAGTCTCATTCCTCAAGCTGTTGGTTAATGGCAGCAAAAGTCGCTTCCTTACACACTTTACAATCATGGGGAATCTGGGACCCGGAAACTGACCTTAAATAGGTGTACCCACAAGCTTACTTTGTTTTTGGGTTGGCAAAAAAAGGGGTTTTGATAAGCTGTCTCTACTAGCTGAAATTCTAGGTGAGTTGGGAAAAAATGTTATTATTATTGCATGATACTTGTGAAGTAAATAACATGTATGTGGAGCCTTCCCACACAGCAGCTGAATGTGCTGGCCATCTGCAGTGGAGTCCTAACCTGGCCCAGGCCTGCTCATTTACTCCTGGGAGCTTCCTCTGGCTAGTTGTCCCCTGCCCCTGGGTGCTATGGGAAGGGATTGATGGCTGTTCCTTCTCTAATCATAAAAGCAAAGGCAATCAAGGGAAAAGGTGAATTATATTTATCAAAGACAGTGATTTGCTGTGTGGAACTGCCAGTCCCTTAAAGGCCATCTTATACATGAGCTAATTTCACTGTCTTAAAAATTGGAAATCACACACTGATCCATAATATCTACACAGAACAACTACAAATTTCTCTTCTTTTGGCTTAAATACTGCCACTCAGTGGTATGATTTCTGATTTAGCAAGAACTATGGTAGTTTAAGATATCTTAGGTTACTGCAAATGAAGAAACCATTACTCAAAACTTTAAAAAAACAAAAAAACAAAACCTAGTCCTCTTGAAGGACAACTGAAACACATAAAGATTTTTTATAAGAATGGAGAAAGGTTTGGAAATATTGAATTAAGCCAAAGATCTCCTCAGATACTCTCTCAAATAATCCCCATCCCCTGCCACTCCAGCTCCCCGACTTTATGGTCACTCACTGGGCAGGGCAGGGAAGCTTTCCTGTAGCTGGCTTCTTGTGGCCGGCGGTGATTCCGGGGTCCTCGTTCATCCTTCTCTCTCCAACTGTGACCCCAAAAGCTGCTCATCCATTTGGCAAAAGACACATCATCATCTTCGTCATCATCTCTGTGCTCCATGGAAATATGACTCAAAATATTAAAGGCCTGCCCCTAAAACTGATAGAAATATAACCTAAGATTTGATGAATCCCACCCAGGACACTAAGCGAAACCAGTGTTTGAAATGGTCTCTGATAATGGCATCCTCAAAAAAGAAAAATTTACCAAACAACCACTTCATCATCAGGCAGCCTGGAGCAATGTCTATTTATAAACTGAGCAGCCCACACTCCCCTCCCCTTTGTCTCTTTAAATTGAGAGGCTGTTTAATCCTCCTGTTTCCAGGGCTGTGCTTCGAAGCCTATGGGCAGGCGGCACGGTCCACTGCCTAGTTTTCTCTGAGTCTTTCTGCCAAAGGCATGTGGTGGCATCTCCAGCTGTCAATGGTGATGAAGCGTGACCCTCACAATATGCTTGTCAGCTCCAGGCTGGCTGAAATAAGCCCACATCCAAAAGACAGAAAACTGCAGCTTGCAAGGTAGTGAGCTGTTGGCATGTCATATTTAAAGCTAAATGTTTTTCTAATAAATAAAAATGATATAGGGGACACCTGTCTCTGGGTACAAATTGGGTAGCATTTTTATTTAAGCATTATCTGTACATACATAAATATAAGTGACATATATATAAAATATACAAGCTTATGCATACAGTTTAATAAATTTATATGTATATATACGCCTATGATACCAGCCACTGTAACTGGCTAATCACAGAACATTTCCAGGATCCAAGAAAGCTCCTGCTATCCCCTTCTAATCAACATGTCTTTGAAGAGATTACAACATCTGTCTTATTACATTAAACTCCTCTAAATTTATAGCCCCTGAATATTCCTGTTCTTTAAAATTAAAAAAACTACATATCCAGAACTCATACTTTGCAGTATATATGAAGACAAATATTTTAGAAATGTGATTTTCATTATAACAATGCTGCAATTGAGAGCCTTGTATCATACTTTGTATATGAAGTTTCTGGCCCAGACTAGCCTCAAGGTCAGGACCCACAGTCCTAAATAATCAAACACAGAGACTTATATTAAGTACAAGCTGTTTGGTCTATGGCTCAGACATATAATTTGCTATTGTTGTTATTTTTTATTATAAATAAAGTCACATTTTCTATCTGTGTATATCTTTGTTCAAGGTCCCTTAACACTCCCACCCCCTTTCCAGTCACTCTTTATTCTCCACATCTCCCCATCTCCTTCCCAGCAAGGGCAGGAGGTCCCAAGGACCCAATAATGTTCAGTTCAGCATCAATTCCTGGCAGATCCAGTTTCCTTACCCCAACATCAAGACTGAGTCAGATGTTCCTCTAGAGGGAGTGGGATCCAAGGTGCCAGTCCAAGGGGTTTCAGATACCCAAGCTGCTCAGTGGTTGTAGTTTGCAGCTTAGACATGCTTTGCTTTTTGCTTTTTTATTTAGAGACCACTAATGAGTGAGTACATCCCCTGTTTATCTTTCTGGGATTGAGATACCTCACTCAGGAGGATATTCTCCAAATCCATCCATTTGCCTGCGAATTTTAGAATATCAATTTTTCTTACTGCTGAGTAGTACTCCATTGTGTAGATGTACCACAGTTTGTTAATCCATTCTTCAGTTGAGGGGCATCTAGGTTGTTTCCAGGTTCTTGCAATTACAAATAACACTGCTATGAACATAGTTAAGCTAATGCCTTTGGAGTGCAAATATGAGTCTTTAGGGTATACAGCCAGAAGTGGTATTGCTGGATTCTTGGGGAGATTGATTCTCAGTTTTCTGAGAAACCGCCATACTGATTCCAGAGTGGCTGAACAAGCTTACACTCCCATCAACAATGGAAGAGTGTTCCCCTCGTTCCACAACCTCTCCAGCATAGGCTGTCACCTGTGTCTTTTATCTTCACCATTCTGACAGTATAAGATGATATCTCAAAGTTGATTTGATTTGCATTTCTCTGATGGCTAAAGAAGTTCAGCACTTTTTCAAGTGCCTTTCAGCCATTCATAATTCTTCTGCTGAGAATTTCCTTTTTAGGTCTGAACCCCATATTTTGATTGGGTTATTCAAGGTTTGGGGCTCAAGTTTCTTAAGTTCTTTATATATTTTAGAGATCAGTCTTCTATCACTTGTAGGGTTGGTGAAAATCTTTTCCCTTTCATTAGGTTGTTGTCTTGTTCTATTGACAGTGTCCTTGGCTTTACAGAAGGTTCTCAGTTTCAGGAGGACCCACTTATTGATTGTTGATTTTAGTGTCTGTGACACTGGTGTCATATTTAGGAAGTGGTCACCTGCGCCAATTCGTTGGAGGGTATTTCCCACTTTCTTTTCTATCAAGTTCAGTATGACTGGGTTTATGTTGAGGTCTTTGATCCACTGGATTTGAGTTTTGTGCAGGGTGACAGGCTTGGATCTATTTGCATTTTTTTTACACACTACTAACCAGCTATGCCAACACCATTTGTTAAAGATACTGTCTTTTTTCCATTGAATATTTTAGGCCTCTTTGTCCAAGATCAGGTGTTCATAGGTTTTTGTGTTAGTGCCCAGGTCCTCAATTTGATTCCATTGATCTGTAAGTCTGTTTTTAGGCCAGTACCAGGTGGTTTTTATTACTGCACCTCTACAGTATAACTTGATGTCTGGGATGGTGACGCCTCCTGAGGTTCTTTTGTTGAGCAAAATTGTTTTGGCAACCCTGGCTTTCCTGTTATTCCAAATGAAATTGAGTATTGCTCTTTCAAGGTCCGTAAAATATTGTGCTGGGGATTTTGATGGGCAGTGCATTGAATCTGTAGATTGCTTTTGGTACAATTGCCATTTTTATTATGTTGATCCTACTTATCCAGGAACATGGGAGAGCTTTCCATTTTCTGATATGCTCTTCAATTTCTTTCTTCAGTGATTTTAAATTTTTGTCATACAGGTCTGTTACTTCTTTGGTTATAGTTACTCCAAGGTATTTAATGCTATTTGTAGCTATTATAAAGGGTGATGTTTCCCTTATTTCTTTTTCATCCCTTTCATCTGTAGTGGATAAAAGGGCTACTGATTTCTTTAAGTTAATCTTGTATCCTGCTACATTGGTGAAGGTGTTCATGAGCTGTAGAAGTTCCCTGGTAGAATTTTGTGGGTCACTTATGCATACAAACATGTCATCTGCAAATAGAGATAGCTTCACTTCTTCTTTTCCAATTTGTATCCCCTTAATCTCTTTTCATTCTCCTATTGCTTTAGCTAAAACTTTGAGAACTGTATTGAATAGATAAGGGGAGAGAGGACATCCTTGTTTAGTTCCTGATTTTAGTGGGATTGCTTTGAGTTTTTCTCCATTAAGTTTGATTTTGGCTGTCAGCTTCTTGTAAATCGCCTTTATTATATTGAGATATTTTCCCTATATTCCTGATACCTCCAAAGTTTTTATCATAAAGGAGTGTTGGACTTTGTAAAAGGCTTTTTCAGCATCTAAGAATATGATCATGTGGTTTTGTTCCTTTAGTTTATTTATATGATGGATGATGTTTACGGTTTTTCGTATGTTGAATCATCCCTGCATTTCTGGGATGAAGCCTACTTGATCATGGTGGATGATATTTTTTATATATTGTTATATACGGTTTGCTAAAATTTTGTTGAGAATTTTAGCATCAACATTAATGAGGGAAATTGGTCTGTAGTGCTCCTCTCTTGTGTCTTTGTGTGGCTTGTGTATTAGGGTAATTGCAGCCTCATACAAGGAATTTGGCAATATTCCTTCAGTTTCTACTGTGTGAAATACTTTGGGCAGTAATGGTAGTAATTCTTCTTTCAATGTCTGATAGAATTATGCACTGAAACCATCTGGACCTGGCCATTTTAACTTAAGAGGCTCTTAATGACAAGTTCAATTTCCTTTAGGGTTATAGCTCTGTTTAGGTAATTAATCTGGTCTTCACTTATCTTTGGTAAATGGTTCCTGTCCAAAAAGCTATCCATTTCTTCTAGGTTTTCCTTTTTTGTGGAATATATATTTTCAAAGTATGACTTGATATTTCTCCGGATTTCCAGGAGGTCTGTTGTTATGTCCCCCTTTTCATTTCTGATTTTGTTGATTTGGATACTCTCTCTCTCTCTCTGCTTTTTGAACAGTTTGGCTAAGGGCTTATCTATCTTGTTGCTTTCTCAAAGAACCAATTCTTAGATTCATTGATTCTTTGTATTGTTCTTTTTGTTTCAATTGTATTGATTTCAGCTCTAAGTTTGATTATTTCCTGCCATGTACTCCTTCTAGGTGTGTTTGCTTTTAATTGTTCTAAGGCTTTCAGCTGAGCTGTTAGTTCTCTAGTCTGGAATTTCTCTAGGTTTTTCATATAAGCATGTAGTGCTATGAATTTTCCTCTTAAGACTGCTTTCTTTGTGTCCCACAAGTTTGGGTATGTTGTGGATTCATTTTCATTAAATTCTAGGAAGAATTTGATTTCTTTCTTAATTTCTTCCTTGTCTCAGAAGTGGTTCAGCTGAGTGATGTTTAGTTTCCATGAGTTGGTAGGCTTTCTTTGATTTTTGATGTTGTTGAACTCTAACTTTAGGCCCTGGTGGTTCTATATGATACAAGGGATTATTTTCATTTTTTGTATCTGTTGATATTTGCTTTATATGGTCAATTTTAGAAAAAGATCCATGAAGAACTGAGAATTATGTATTTTCTTTTGCATTTGGGTGGAAGCTTCTATAAATATCTATTAAATCCATTTGCATCATAACCTCTGTTAAAGTCCTTATTTCTCTGTTGATTCTCTGTCTGGTTGACCTATCCAGGGGTGAAAATGGGGCACTGAAGTCCTTCACTATTAGAGTGTAAGAACTGATGTGGTATATGAGCTTTAGCAGTGTTTCTTTTACATAGGTAGGTGCCCTTATATTAGGGGCATAAATATTCAGAATTGAAATCTCCTCTTTACCAACTTTTTCTGTGATGAATAAGTAATGACCATCTTGGTCCCTTTTAATTGTTTTTAGCTTAAAATCTACTTTGTTAAGTATTAGGATGGCAACCCCAACTTGTTTCTTAGGACCATTTGACTGGAAAATTTTTCCCAACCCTTTAATCTGAGCCTGTGTCTGTCTTTGTGGTTGAGGTGTGTTTCTTGTTGGCATCAGAAGGATGGCTTCTGTTTTTGTATCCATCATGTTAGTGTGTGTCTTTTTATAAGTGATATGAGCCCATTGATATTAAGGGATATTAGTGACCATTGATTGATATTTCCTGCTATTTTTGGTGGTAGCTTGTATGTATTTCCTTTCTTTGGGATTACTGATTGTTTGTGGTTTCATGGGTGTATTTGGGATCCTTAGATTGGAGTTTTCCCTCTAAAGCTTTTTGGAGGGTCGAATTGGTAGATTGATATTGTTTTAATCTGACTTTGTCATAAAATATCTTGTTTACTCTATCCATTGTGATTGCTAATTTTTCTGGGTATAATAATCTAGGATGGCAACATTGCTCTTTCAGTCTATATAACTTCTGATCAAGCCCTTCTTGCTTTCATCATTTCCATTGAATTGTCAGGTATTATTCTGATGGTTCTGCCTTTATAATTAAGTTGGCCCTTTTTTTGCAGCTCTTAAAATTTTTTCTTTGTTCTGTATGTTTTGTCAATTGATTATTATGTGGCAAGTGGACTTTTTGGGGCATCATATCTATTTGGTGTTCTATAAGCTTCTTGTATCTTCATATGAATTTCCTTCTTTAAGTTAGGAAAGTTTTTTTATAATTTTATTGAATACCTTATCTGTGCCTTTGAGCTGGTATTCTTCTCCTTCTTCTATTCCTATTATTCTTAAGTTAGGTCTTTTCATGGTATCCCAGATTTCCTGAACATTTTGTTATGGCTTTTTTGGTTTTAATATTTTGTTTGACTGATGTATCTATTTCTGCTACTGAGTCTTCCATTTCAGAGATTCTTTCGTCCACCTCTTGGATTCTGTTGGTTATGCTTGTATCTGTAGTTCCAGCTCTTTTCTTCATATTTTCTATTTTCATCTTTACCTCATTTTGTGCCTTTTTTATTGCTTCTATATCAGTTTTTAGTTCCTGGAATGTTTCTTTCACTTTTTGTTTTACCTTTTCTTGGTTTTCTTTGAAGGATTTGTTCATCTCTTCCAATTTGGTGCTTTTATTTTCTTCTATTTCTTTAAGGGAATTTTTTATATCTTCTTTGAAGGCTTCAATAATTTTCATAAAGGTGTTTTTGCCTTTGTTTTCTTCTGTTTCCTCTTCATTGCTCTGTTCAGTTCTTGTAGTTGTAGAACCACCAGTTTGTTCTGGAGTTGCCTTGTTGTTCTTTATATTATTATATGTAATTTTGCACTTGTGTCTGCCCATGGCTTCAGTGGTTCACAATAAGTCAGCTCCTAGTCAGTTGTAGCAAGAGGGCTTGTTTTTTTCCTGTCTCCTCTGCAAGTGGTCTGCTTGATCTCTGACTCTACTCTGGACAGGGGTCTGAATTTCAAAGTCTCAGTCTTTCTCTGATGACACAGTTTGCCCTGGAGGCAGGGCCCGGCCATGCAAGGTCCCCTCTTTTAGGTGTGGCTGAATGAGCCCCTCACAGCCAAACACTAGTCCTGTCACCTAAGGAGAGTCTGGGATCAGACTCTACAGATTGACCCTGGTCCCATAAAGCAACTGTTCGGATGGGGGATCATGCTCACCTCTGGAAGGGATCTGAATTTCCTAACAGCTCTTTTAAGACCTGCAGTTTCTCTTTCATTAATGGTCATTTCTGAACCCTCATAGGCTTATCTCTTAACCATTTAAAAGTTTAGAGGTTAAAAGTTAAAAGAGCTGTGGTTGTTTTCACAGAGTCAGCCGGTGTTGTGTACAACTTGAATGGCCGGTGACTGGTTTTTGTACTAATACCTTAAATTAGTATTTTTAGAAACATAATTGAGTCTATGATTTATAGCTGAGCCTAGATGGATTTTATTCTATGTATTCCACTCTTGTAGAAGGGCATGACCTCATAGATTCACCGCTATGTTAGCCATATATACCCTCAGTGTTCCTCTCTGTTCTTCTGATCCTATACATTCAAGCCATATTACACTTGATTTCACCTGAGATATGGTTCCAATCCCTAGAAATTGAACCTTTAACTCCTTTAGAGACCATTTTGGTTGCCATAATTGTGGATTTATGATAAAAAAAATATTTGCTCCATTTGAATAAGCCTTGGGTAAAAGAATTATCTATTAAGATTTTTAATTTTAGCCTTTGCTTTTTGTGGAAATCTTTCAGAATATTTATTTTGTGGTTTTTCTTTTTCAAATTGGATTCACTTTTTTATTTTCTTTTTTTATTTTGTAATTATTATTATCAGCAGAGAAGTCACACTTTCTATCCTTGTATATCCTTATTAAAGGTCCCTTCCCCCTCCCACCACATCAGGTCATTCTCTCTTCTCCACAAATCCCCATCCCCTCCCTGGGCAGGCAGCAGGCAGTCACAAGGTCCCACTGTCCCAATATTGCTTAGTTCAGCCTCCACTCCTGGCAGATCCAGTTTTCTCTCTTCACCTTCAAGACTGAGTCAGGTGTTCCTCTAGGGAGAGTAGGGTACAAGGAGTCAGTCCAAGATGTTTCTGATCCCAAGAAGTTCAATGGTTGTGGTTTGCAGCTTGGGAATGCTTTGCTTTTTTCTTGTTTGTTTGTTTAGAGTCCACTAATGAGTGAGTACATCCCCTGGTTATTTTTCTGGGTTTGTGATACTTTGTTCAGGAGGATATTTTCCAAATACAACCATTTGCCTGCAAATTTTAGGATATTGTTTTTTTCTTACTGCTGAGTAGTATTCCATTGTGAAGATGTACCACAGTTTGTTAATCCATTCTTCAGTTGAGGGGCATCTTGGTTGTTTCTAGGTTCTTCCTATTAAAAATAACGCTAATATGAACATAGTTGAGCTAATGCCTTTGGAGTGTGTCTGCGCATCTTTAGGGTATACACCCAGAAATGGTATTGCTGGGTCCTTGGGGGAAATAATTCTCAGTTTTCTGAGAAACCGCCATACTGCATTCCAAAGTGGCTGAACAAGCTTACACTCCCACCAACAATGGAGGAGTGATCTCCTTGCTCTGTCACCTCTCCAGCATAGGTTGTCCTCTATGTCTTTTATCTTAGCCAATATAACAGGTGTCAGGTGGTATCTCAAAGTTGTTTTGATTTGCATTTCTCTGATAGCTAAAGATGATGAGCACTTTTTCAGGTGCCTTTCAGCCATTCATAATTCTTCTGCTGAGAATTCCCTTTTTAGTTCTGAACCCTATTTTTTATAGGGTTATTCAAGGTTTTGGGCTCTAGATTCTTGAGTTCTTTATATATCTTAAAGATCCGTCCTCTATCACTTGTAGGGTTGGTGAAAATCTTTTCCCATTCTGTAGGCTGTTGTTTTGTCCTATTGACAGCGTCCCTGGCTTTACAGAAGCTTCTCAGCTTCAGGAGATCCCACTTATTGATTGTTGATCTTAGTGTCTGTGCCACTGGTGTTATATTTAGGAAGTGGTCGCCTGTGCCAACTTGTAGAAGTGTATTTCCCACTTTCTTTTTTATCAAGTTTAAAGTGGATGGGTTTATGTTGAGGTCTTTGATCCACTTGGATTTATGTTTTGTGCAGGGTGACAGGCTTGGATCTATTTGCATTTTTCTACACACTACCATCACCATTTGTTAAATATACAATCTTTTTTTCCATTGAATATTTTGGGTCTCTTTGTCAAAGATCAGGTGTTCATAGGTTTTTAGGTTAATGTCTGGATCCTCAATTCTGTTTTATTGATCTACAAGTCTGTTTTTATGCCAGTACCAGGCTGTTTTTATTACTGTAGCTCTATTGTATAACTTGAAGTCAGGGATGGTGATCCCTCCTTAGGTTCTTTTGTTGAGCAAAATTGTTTTGGCAATCCTGGCTTTCCTGTTATTCCAAATGAAATTGAGTATTGTTCCTTCAAGGTCTGTAAAATATTGCATTGAGATTTTGATTGGAATTGCATTGAATCTTTAGATTGCTTTTGGTAGAATTGCCATTTTTTACTATGTTGATCCTACCAATCCAGGAACATGGGAGAGCTTTCCATTTTCTGATATCCTATTCAATTTTTTTCTCTAGTGATTTAAAATTTTTGTCAAATAAATCTGTTATTTCTTTGCTTATAGTTACTCCAAGGTATTTAATACTATTTACTGCTATAATGAAGGGTAATGTTTCTCTTATTTTTTTTCAGCTCTTCTATCTTTAGTGTATAGAAGGGCTAATGATTTCTTTGAGTTAATCTTGTATCCTGCTACATTGCTGAAGGTGTTTATCAGCTGTAGCAGTTCCTTAGAAAAATTTTGTGGGTCATTTATTTATACAATCATATCATCTGCAATTAGAGATAGTTTTACTTCTTCTTTTCCAATTTGTATTCCCTTAATATTCTTTCATTCTCTTATTGCTTTAGCTAAAACTTTGAGAACTATATTGATTAGATAAGGGGAGAGAGGACATCCTTGTCTAGTTCCTGATTTTAGTGGGATTGCTTTGATTTATTCTCCATTAATTTTGATGCTGACTGTCGGCTTCTTGTAAATCGCCATAATTATATTTAGGTATTCTCCGTGGATTTCTGATCTCTCCTGGGCTTTTATCATAAAGGAGTGTTGGATTTTTGTCAAATGCTTTTTCTCCATCTAAGGATATGAATATGTGGTTTTGTTCCTTTAGTCTGTTTATATGGTGGATAACGTTTATGGTTTTTCGTATGTTAAACCAGCCCTGCATTTCTGGGATGAAGCCTGCTTGGTCGTGATGGATGATAATTTTTATATATTGTTGCACACAGTTTGCAAAATTTTGTTGAGAATTTTAGCATCAATGTTCATGAGGGAAATTGGTTTGCAGTTCTCCTTCTTTGTTGTGTCTTTGAGTGGCTTGGGTATTAGGGTAATTTTGGCCTCATAAAAGGAATTTGGCAATATTCCTTCAGTTTCTACTGTGTGAAATAATTTTAGCAGTAATGGTAATAATTCTTTAAATGTTGGTAGAATTCTGCACTGAAACCATCGGGTCCAGGGCTTCTATTTTGGTGGAGGCTTTTAATGAAAGCTTCAATTTCCTAAAAGCTTATAGGCCTGTTTAGGTAATTAATCTGATCTTCATTTAATTTTGGTAAATTGTACCTCTCCAGAAAGTTGTCCATTTCTTCTAGGTTTTCCATTTTAGTGGAATACAGATTTTCAAAGTGTGATCTGATAATTCTCTGTATTTTCTGGGAGTCTGTTATATCCCCCTTTTCATTTCTGATTTTGTTGATTTGAACACTCTCTCTCTGTTTTTTGATTAGTTTGGCTAAGGGCTTATCTATCTTGTTGCTTTCTCAAAGAACCAGTTCTTAGATTCATTGATTCTTTGAATTGTTCTTTTTGATTCAATTGTATTGATTTCAGCTCTAAGTTTGATTATTTCCTGCCATGTACTCCTTCTAGGTGAGTTTGCTTCTAATTGTTCTAAAGCTTTCAGCTGAGCTGTTAGTTCTCTAGTCTGGAATTTCTCTAGGTTTTTCATATAAGCATGTAGTGTATGAATTTTCCTCTTAAGACTGCTTTCTTTGTGTCCCACAAGTTTGGGTATGTTGTGGATTCATTTTCATTAAATTCTAGGAAGAATTTGATTTCTTAATTTCTTCCTTGACACAGAGGTGGTTCAGCTGAATGATGTTTAGTTTCCATGAGTTGGTAGGCTTTCTGTGATTTCTGATGTTGTTGAACTCTAACTTTAGGCCCTGGTGGTCTGATATGTTACTCGAGATTATTTTTTTTTTGTATCTGTTGATATTTGCTTTATTACCAATTATGTGATCAATATTGGAGAAAGTTCCATGAGGAGCTGAGAAAGATGTATATTCCTTTACATTTGGGTGGAAGTTTCTGTATATATCTACTAAATCCATTTGCATCATAACCTCTACTAGAGTCTTTATTTCTCTGTTGAGTCTCTGTCTGGGTTACCTGTCCAGGGGTGAAAGTGGGCTGCTGAAGTCCTTCACTATTAGAGTGTAAGAATTGATGTGGGATTTGAGCTTTAGCATTGTTTCTTTTACATAGGTAGGTGCCCTTATATTAGGGGCATAAATATTCAGGATTGAAATCTCATCTTGACCAATTTTTTCTGTGATGAATAAGTAATGACCATCTTGGTCCCTTTTAATTGCTTTTAGCTTAAAGTCTACTTTGTTAGGTATTAGGATTGCAACCCCAGCTTGTGTCTTAGGACCATTTGACTGGAAAATCTTTTCCCAACCCTTCACTCTAAGCTTGTGTATGTCTTTGTGGTTGAGGTGTGTTTCTTGTTGGCAACAGGAGGATGGCTTTTGCTGTTGTATCCATCTTGTTAGTGTGTGTCGTTTTATAGGAGAGTTGAGTCCATTGATATTAAGGGATATTAGTGACTACTGATTGATATTTCCTGCTATATTTGATGGTAACTTGTTTGTATTTCCTTTCTCTGGGGTATTCTTCTGTGGGGTTATTGATTGTTTGTGGTTTCAAGGGTGTATCTGGGTCCTTAGGTTGGAGTTTTCCCTCTAAAACTTTCTGTAGTGCTGGATTGGTAGATAGGTATTGTTTCAGTCTGATTTTGTCATGAAATACCTTGTTTACTCCATCATGGTGACTGATAATTTTGCAGGGTATAGTATTCTAGTTTGGCATCCATGCTCCTTTAGCATCTGTATAACCTCTGACCAAGCCCTTCTAGCTTTCATCGTTTCCCTGAATAGTCAGGTGTTACTCTGATTGGTCTGCATTTATAGGTAAATTGGCCCTTTTCTTTTGCAGCTCTTAAAATTTTTCTTTGTTCTGTATGTTTAGTGGCTTGATTATTATGTGGCATGCTGACTTTTTGGGGGGTCATATCTATTTGGTGTTCTGTAAGCTTCTTGTATCTTTATAGTCAGTTCCTTCTTCAAGTTAGGAAAGTTTTCTTCTCTGATATTATTGAATACATTATCTGAGCCTTTGAGCTGTTATTTTTCTCCTTCTTCTATTCCTATTATTCTCAAGTTAGGTCTTTTCATAGTGTCCCATATTTCCTGAACATTTTGTGTTATGGATTTTTGGTTTTAGTATTTTCATTGACTGATCTATCTATTTGAGTTACTGAGTCTTCCACATCAGAGATTCTATCTTCCATCTCTTGAATTCTGTTCATTATGCTTGTATCTGCGGTTCCAATTTTTTCTTTCAGGTTTTCTATTTCCATCTTTCCCTCATTTTGTGCCTTTTTTATTGCTTCCATTTCAGTTTTTAGTTCCTGGTATGTTTCTTTCATAGATTTGTTCATCTCTTCCAATTTTTTTTTGTATTTTCTTCTGTTTCTTTAATGGAATTTTTCATATCTTCTTTGAGAGGTCCAATGATCATCATAAAGTTATTTTTGGTGTTGTTTCCTTCTGCTTCCTCTTTATTGCTCAGTTCAGGTCTTGTAGTTGTAGAACCGCCACTTTCTTCTGGAGTTACCTTGCTATTCTTTATATTATAATATATATTTTTGCACTGATGTCTGCCCATGGCTTCAATGGTTCATGATTAGATGGCACCTGGTCTGTAGTGGCAAGTTGTGGCAAGAGGGCTTGTGTGTCTCCTCTCACCTCTGAGTAATGGTCTGCTCAATGTCTGACTCTGCTCTGGGCAGGGGTCTGAATTTCCAGTCCTCATTCTTTCTCTGCTGATGCAGTTGAGGTGGGGTTGCTATGTGATACCCCTTCTTTTAGGTGCAGTTGGAGGAGGTCCACACAGCCAGACTCTATTCCTGTCTGCTAAGGGGTGTGTTGAGACAAATACCACCGACAGAACCTGGTCCTGGAACTGGAACCGAACCGGAACACAATTTTCCCTGGCAGGGATTCAGGCGCTAGGGCCTTCTGACCTCACCTCCTATTTTGTGGTTTTTCTTGGAAATTTTTATCCGTCCATTAAGTTTCTAATATCCAATGCTGTATAATTCTTTACATTAGGCATTGGATTTTTTTTTATTGTTCTGAGGAAGCTGTTCCTACATTGTGACTGATTGAACCATCTTTGATTATGAGACCTGTGATTTAGGAGCCTCCCATAAGAAGCCCCAGTAGCTGTTTTCTAATGGTAAAGTGTTGACTTGTTTGTCTCTTGTAGGTCTACATTTATTGGTCCAGTGCCAGCCTTTGACACATCTTTTGCATAATGCAGATGATAGGGACCTTCTGTTTGGGTTATTTCAAGGAGAAATATTAGTTGTAGGAAGGCCTTGCATACAATTATATGGCCCAATTTAACACAATTAAAGTATTTTATACCTTGATTTTTTACCCCAACATTACCCAATTCTCTTTCTCATAACTGAGAGACTCAACACTGATTGCATACTGAATCCATTCCTCTATGGGTACAGATCTGATCTTTACCAACATAAGCGATCTTTTACATTTGCAGTTAGCATGGTCAAATGCTAAAGAAAGAATTAGCTGCTTTCTAACTTCTGGATCTGATACTGCTCTATATACTTCCTTGGTTAATCTCTGCGGAAAGTCAGTATAAGGTTCTTTTAAGGCTTGCTTGACTTAAGTATACAGCTAACTCTCTTGTCCTGGGTCTAGAGTATCTTTCCAAGCATTCAAAGCAGCAGTATGGCATAGCAACAATGTATGTTTATCGTAAGTACTCTGAACCTTCACATCAGCAAATGAACCTTCACCAAGGATTTGGTTTTGAGAGATGTTATAACTTCTATTTTTTTGTTATTCAATGACCCTAGCCTCTCTGTTTAGCCAATTTCTCCATTGTAAATGCTGGGTATAGTTCAATACAATTGCTGTTAGCAACATCCAATAATTAGGAGTTATTTGATATTTTGTCTAGCATAAATTTAATATTTGTTTTACATATGTAGAGTGGATTCCACTGAGTAATATAACTTCTTTGACATTCTTTATATCTCTCACATGGATAGGCTCCCAATTTTCAAACTCAGGAGATTCATCATACATATGCTTTTATTTTTTTAAACAGTAACTGAATAGATTATAGGAGGTAATAAAAGAATACCCTTCATGTTCACATCTTTAGGCAAACTTTGCACATCTCCATAAGATCTCAGCAATGGTTGTCCTGAACTATTCTGGGTTGATTGTGCTTTAACATCCTTCTCAATTATAGGAACATGGTCCTTCCATTGTTGAAACTTAGAAATCACTGATTTCTCTAGGGTTTGAATCTCTTGAATAACCAATCTTCTAATGATTCCATGGAATTAATATGTTTCTTATTCTCATCATTAACATAGAGTTCTACAGATCTACACTTCTCTTGTAAGGTTTTAATATTTGTATCCAAGGAGGAAGGACCATCTGAAATTTGGTCATAACCAATTTCCAAAAAAATTAACTCTACCTACCAATTTATCATTGGCAAATTCCATATTATGCATTTCAGAGAACAATTTTTCATTCTTAGACTTCAAGTCTTTCATCAGGCCAATTAAGTTGTCATATTTATTATAGGTGTCAGACCAAGTCCTCGATTATCACAGTTAAAAAAAAAATCTAAATTCTTGGGAAATTGTATTGTATGCCATTTTGAGGAAATTATAATCAAAACTATATGTTATATATGAAAAATTATTGACCTCAGGCTGGATATAATGGTGATGTTTGGCCCGTTGGCCAGCAGATGTCTCAGGCATTGCTCCAATTAGAGCATTGACTCAGGCTTTCACATTTAACTGATACACAAGGCAATTTTTCACAAAATTAGAACAATTAACTACAAATACACATTGAACAACATGCTAATATCAGCTGCTTGCCTTTGTTGACAGACAAAATTTGCTGCTCAGCAGCAGAAAAGCCCTGGGAAATGTGAAACACAGCAGTGGAAACACAGTGCGGGAATGTGTGCCAAGCCTGCTTTGCCAGAATGAAAATATCCACTCTTAAAAGCAGCTGAAGATCGAATTCTAATCTATCTTGGAACAGACAAGCTCCAAGACCAAAGCCACTCAGGACCATGTGAGTGGCCCTTGGTCTCTGGTGTGGGCAGTGGCTGGTAGCCTGAAGCTGAAACCATAGGCACAGGCCCAAGTTTTTGGCCCTGCCTAGCCGCAAGGTCTGGAAAATCTACATTGGGATGTCAAATATTGTAGGAATTATTCACTGGCAATTGATTATATAAAAGAATTAATATTTATTAAGGGGTTAATATTAAGGAAAATACTCACTGATACAGGACTGAACCTTAGGGCAATTCTTGGAGGACTGAAATGTCCCACACAGCAGAGGCAATGGCAGCAGCAATCCTCCCTCTGAGAACTCAGGAAAAAAACAGAAAGAGCAGGCAGCATGCAGCTGGTCCTCAAAAGGGGCTTCCCATGCCCCATCTAGGGTCCTTGAGACCTCAAAGCCATGCCTCTAAGTCTCTCTTAATAACACCTAAACCTGCCATAGGTTTAAATGAAATCCGCCCTAAGTCAACTTTCTGTTCCCTGCTAGATATAGGACTCTCAGCTGCTTTCCATCATCATGATTGCTGCATACTACCCTGCTCTGCCATGATGATAATGGACTGAACCTCTGAAATTGTAGCCACATCAATTCAATATTTTCCTTATAAGAGTTGGCTGAGGAAAGACTTGTGTTCTTTAAGGGTCTGGACACAGGAAGTTTAGTTATGTTCTAGTAAGTACATGAACAGCATAAATGGGTGATTTTCCTGACTCACTCTTAAGGGGGTGGGGGGGAAGAAAGCTGGATCTGCCAGGAGTGGAGACTGAACTAAGCAATATTGGGTCAGTGGGACCATGGGACTGTCTGCTGCCTGCCCAGGGAGTCGATGGGGAGTTGTGGAGAAGAAAGAATAACCTGATGTGGCGAGAGGGGGAAGGGACCTTGAATAAGGATATACAAGGATACAAAGTGTGACTTCTTTGAAATAAATAAATAAATAGATAGATAGATAGATAGATAGATAGATAGATAGATAAATAAAAATGGGTGTTTTTGTAAATGGGAAGATTATAAGAGTGGGTATGAATCTGAGAGGCCTGATAACTGAGATTGATGAGGTACATGATGTAAAATCACCAAACAATAAATATATAATAATTTAGAAACAAATAAATATAAAAAACTTTTAGTTTAGAAAAAACAATAAATTACAATTATTTTGAATGGAAAAAAAAGATGTCATGATGTCATGATGTCTCTTCAGAGCAATAGAAACCCTAACTAATACATAATACTAATTATCTAATAAATAAATAATACTAATTATCACATAGACCAGATAACTCTTGCAAAGTGTCACTAATGACAGGCAAAGAGCAGTTTCTTCCTGGGCAGGTAATAACACAGATAATAATAACATAGGTAATAACCATCAGATTAGGGCTGATTATCACATTCCCACTAGCCCATGCTTTCTGCATGTTCCCTCACAAAATCTTAGAGAAGAGCATCTCAACACCAAGAAAACCTCCTTACTTTTCAAGTCTCAGTCCAACAGGTGAGGGAAGAAATGAAGGACATCACTGTGTCACTCCCTTGATGGTCTCTGGAAGCAGCTTTTTCATTATTGGGATGGAAATCACATCAAAGGACCTCATATAGGTGAGATAAACAGCTTATTGATTTCAAGAGGTGAGAGACCAGCTTTCTAATGTAGAAATGAAGTAAAGTTTTGTGCTGTTTTTGGTGTCTATGGCTGCCTTTTGACTGTGATTTTCTAGTGCTTAAGTTCCTATGCCATTTCTTGAATTCCCTTTGTGGCAGTAGATGGATGGGAAATGTGTTTGGAAGAATGTGATTTAGATTTCTTTTCCTGTGATCTTCCCTACCTTGACAGTGGGTACATACATCTCCTCAGGGTGACATCTCCTTTGCTGCTTGGTATGAGCTATTGCTTATGCAACACACCTTTGATTCATTAAATAAAAATTCCACAGCATGAACAAATAGAACACACCTTAAGCTAATATTCAACAACAATAAATTTACCATATGACCCAGATGTATCGCTTTTTGGCATATACCCAAGGGACTGGACATCCTACTCTATAGATATTTGCTCAGTAGTGTTTATTGTTACCTTATTCACAGTAGTCAGTAAATGGAAACAACCTAAATGTTCAACAGATGCATAATGAATATGTGGTACATATATACTATGGAATAGCATTTATTGCTAAGAAAAATAAAATCATACAATTTTATTTTTAATTCCAGGAAAATGCATAAAACTAGAAAAGATTACTTTGAGTTATGAAATCCAGACCCAAAAAGTCAAATTCTACATGTTCTCTGTCATCTGTGGTTCCTAGTTCCAAGTCTTCAGATGTAAGTGTGCAACATGTCATAGAAACCAGTAAAATACAAAGGACAAGGGGATGAGGCTTCAGATGAGGATGTAAGGTACAGGCAACATGATGTAGGAAATGTAAACATGAGGAGGGGGCTCCAGGACTGAGAGGGGAGGTCAGCATAGAAGGAGAAAGGGGAGGCACATAATGCTAAGGTTGCTTGATAAAACCTCAAAGAATCATATTTTATATTTGCCTAAAATTATCCAGTATGTACTTTTATATATAAATTATGTATATATATTTACATATAAATACATATATATATATATATACACACAAGTTATACCACTTGGACTGATGAAGCTTCCCACAAAATCATTGATTAATAGAAATTCCACTATCAGGCAATAGAAACCTTCCTTTATTTCTTTTACATTTTAAAATTTATTTTCTATTATTTAATTTTTTCCAGCCTGATCACATTCTTCCCTCCTTCCCTCCTTTCCACCAAGCCTGTCTCCCCCTCTTCTCCCCTATCTCCCATCCACTCTTCTCATTCCTCTTCAGAAAAGAGCAGGCCTCCCATGCATATCAGCTAGCCATGGCATAGCAACTTACAGTAAATCTAGGCACCTTCTTGCCTATTAAGGTTGAATGAGGCAACCTAGTAGGAGATAAGAGTCCCCAAAGCAGGTAACAGAGAGTGTTAGAGACAGCTCCTGCTCCCAATGTTTTCTTTTAAATTAATTTATTTATTTTTAAGGATTAAACACAAATGGCAAATTCTTAACCAAATTAAACAAAAATGGGAAGACCTAAACCAATAATACTAGAAACTGAAAGGCAACCATTATAAAAGATATGAATGAAATTCCAGAAAATCATAAGGACATACATTACAAATTTGTTTCAATGAGTTGAAGATTCTGAAAAAACTGGTGAGTTCTTAGATAGCAAAATTAAACCTAAATTCAATGAATAATTTTAACAAATGCATATTTTGTAACCTTGAAATACTTTAAATACTAATAAAATGCTCCATACTAAAAATAAAAAAACAGCAATAACAGAAACAAACACAAGAAAATATGGACTTACTACAGAATCCACTATAACTTAAAACCAAGACAAATACATATCATATAATTCCATAAAACTTAAAAAATAAACAAAGCCTTTAAAAGTTACAAAGCCAGTGAAAACCTGATATTAATCAAAGTATTTCTTTTTTTAAATGTTTTTTCATATATATATTTACTATTTGGTAATTTTACATCATGCACTCCATCAAACTCGGATATCAGACCTCTCAGATTCATGCCCACTCTTATGATCTCCTCATTTACAAAGCTGCCCACTCATGCTGCTCATTTACTTCCTGGAGCATAATTAAACTTCCTGTGGCCAGACCCTTAAAGAAAACCTCACTCAGGAGGATATTCTCCATATCCATCCATTTGCCTGCAAATTTTAGGTTATCATTTTTTCTTACTGCTGAGTAGTACTCCATTGTGTAAATGTACCACGGCGTATTAATCCATTCTTCAGTTGAGGGGTCCTGCTCCCACTGTTAAATGTCTCAGAAAAGAACAAGCTGCATAACTGTAATATATGCACAGGCAGACAGTCTAGGTCAGCCCCATACAAGCCCTCTAGTTGGTAGTTCAGTCTCTGGGAGCCTCTATGAGCTCAAGGTCATTGGTCCTGTGGGTTTTCTTGTGGTGTCCTTGGTCTCTTAGGCTCCCGTAATCTTTCCTCCTCATCTTCCACACAATTCCCTGAGCTCTATCAAATGTTCAGCTGTGGATCTCTGCATCTGTTTCCCTCAGGATGTGGATGACGCCTTTCTGATGACAATTAGGCTAGACACTAACTTATGTGTATAGCAAGATATTATTAGGAATCATTTCAGGAAGCTAGATGAAGCTTATTTCTAGAATTAGTTAGTACTATGTATGACCATTAATAGCACAACAGAAAGTTTATATATAATAACTTTATAAATTTTGAGATAATAGTTATACTTTAAGAAAAGTTTTACTGAGTTTGATGGGGTGCGAGATGTAAAATCACCAAATAATAAATAAAAATATTTTAAAAAATAAAAAATTAAAAATTTTAAAAAACCATTCGGGTCCCACTCCAACTATAGGAACACCTGACTCACTCTTGAGGGAGGGGGGACAAAACTGTATTTGCCAGGAGTGGAGACTGATCCAAGCATTATTGGGTCAGTGGGACCATAGGACTGTCTGCTCCCTGCCCAGGGAGGGGATGGGGAGTTGCAGAGAAGAAAAAATGACCTGATGTGGCAGGAGGGGAAAGAGACCTTGAATAAGGATATACAGGGATGGAAAAAAAAATTCAGAGGGAAAGCTGTACACAATGTAAATATATGTGTAGCAATCTTATTTGCATTATCACCCTTGATAAGTCATGCTTATGATTTTTATCTTCTTTATAGTTATTAACTTTTCAGCATTTTAAATTCATTTTACTGTTTTTCTTGATAAATACAAAATAAATAAAGAAAAAAATTTAAAAACCTAAAAAAAGGAAAAGTTTTAAAGGCTCAAAAGAAAATCAAAGGATAATGAAATTAATGGCAGTAGAATATTTCCTTAATTTTTTCTTCTGTCTTATACAAGGTAGCTCTTCGGACATAAAATAGATTTTGAATTTTCTTTTAAAAGCTTTTTAAAACAATTCTACAATACCAACAACAGTTCCTCATTTCTCCCCCCCCCCGCCCACCTCTCATCTTGCCCTGTTCCCCATCCATTCCTCAGAGAGGGTAAGGTCTCCATAGGGAGTCAATAAAGTCTGACATATCAAGTTGAGGCAGGACCAACTCCTCCCCCCTTTATTAAGGCTCAGAAAAGTATCCCTCTACAGGTAATGGGATTCAAAAAGCCAACTTATTTACTAGGGATAAGTCCTGGTCCCATTGCCAGGTGCCCCACAAACCATCTAAGCCACATAACTGTCACCCACATTCAGAAGGCATAGTTTGGTCCTATGCAAGTTAGTCCTAGCTGGTAGTCCAGAGTCAGTGAGCTCCTAGTAGCTTGGGTCAGCTATCTCTGTGGGTTTCTCCATCACAGCTTTGACCCCTTTGCTTATGTAATCCATTTTCCCTCTCTCCATTTGGATTCCAGGAGCTCAGCCCAGTGCTTAGCTGTAGATCTCTGCTTCTGCTTCCATCAATTACAAGAGGAAGGTTCTATGATGACAAAATTGGGGTGGTTATCAGTCTAATTACAGTAGAAGACCAATTCAGGCATCCTCTCCACTATTGCTTGGAGTCTTAGCTGGGGTTATCCTTGTGGATTCCTGGTGCTTTCCTCAGCACCAGGTTTTTACTAAACTCCATAATGGCTCCCTCTATTCTAATGTCTGTCTCTTCCCCAACTCAACCATCTCATTTTCTCATGTTCTCTTGACACCTGCTTTTACCCCTATATACTCCCAATTTACTCAGGAGATTATTTCTCTTCCTAGGGGAAACCACACATGTCTCTCTTGGGGTCCTCCTTGTTACATAGCTTTGTTGGGGTTATGTATCTTTTGCTTTACATCTGATATCTACTCATGAGGGAAGACATACTGTGTTTGTCCCTCTGGGTCTGGGTTACCTCATGAAGGATGGTTTTTATAGTTTCATCTATTTGCTGTACATTTCAGGATGTCATTTTTTTTCAGCTGAGTAATATTTTGTTGTGTAAATGTACCACATTTTCTTTATCCATTTTTCAGTTGAGGGGCATCAGGTTTGTTTCCAGTTCTGAATATTACAAATAATACAGCTATAAACATAGTTGAGCAAGTATACTTGTGGTATGATTTAGCACCCTTTGGATATATGTCCAAGAAATATATTGCTGAATCATAATGTAGATTGATTTCCAATTTTCTGAGAAACCTCCATACTAATTTCCAAAATGACTGTACAAGTTTGCACTCCCACCAGCAATGTGGAAGTATTTCCCTTACTCCACATATTTGTCATCAGTGGTTTTTTATCTTAGCCATTCTGGTAGGTGTAAAATGGTATCTCAGAGTTGTTTTGATATTCATTTCCCTAATGACTAAGGATGCTGAGTGATTTTTTTTTTTTTTTTGTCTTTTGGTCATTTGAGATTCTTCTGTTGAGAGAATTCCCTGTTGAGATTGATAATTCAGTATTTTGATGTTTAGTTTCTTGACTGAATTCTTTATATATTTTTGAGATCAGTCCTCTGTCAGTTGTGGGGTTGGTGAATATCTTTTTTCATTCTGTAGGTTGCTGTTTTGTGTTATTTACCATGTCCTTTGCCTTACAGCAACTTCTAAGTTTCAGGAGGTTTCGTTTATTAATTGTTGTTCTCAGTATCTGTGCTAAAGAGTAACATTTCTAATGTTTGATCAGAGTAGTCCTATTGACTTCTAGAGACATATAGAGTATGGCTGCTGTCCATGATTGCCTTTCAGAGGTTGAAGATAAGCTACTGTTGTTAAGGAAACTGCACACTTCAAATGTGGGGATTGAATTATTTGAACTAGACCTAACCTGAAAACTTCCTTCCTGTATTCTAGCTTCTATGGCAAGAAAATACTATGTAATTTTCCAAGGGAGGAAAGAAATTATTAGTGCTATCCAGCCATGACAGGTATGAACCACAACAATAGCCACTATGGCAAGATTTTCTGAAAGGTTTAATAGTGGCACTAACCTGTTAACCAACAGTTGTCTATGTGGATTTAGCAGCCTCTCAACTGGAAGGAGATTGTATCTGGGACTAGAAACCTAGTCAACTTCCCAGAGCTAGTGAGGTCATGGATCTTAGGAGAGAGTCTACTACTGCCACTTTGATAGAGCAGCAATAATTCCTAACTTCATTCTAAAGCCTACCTTTATTTTAATCTATAAGTTTCACTACCAGCCCGTATCAAAAAAGCTTCCCTTTATAATACATGAAGAACATTACATGAAACTACAACTGGACACAGTGTCTTATACCTTGTGAGAAGCCCAACCACAATAGATGTGTCTTTATTACAGTTCCTGTATCTAAAGCTCAGGGAACATTGTAGAACAGGAAGCTGAAAGATTGAAAGAGGCACAACACCAGCAAGTCTGCTGTTGACTCTATATAAAATGTCTTAATAAACAAGGCCAGAACAATGGTAACATCAGCAGACATGCTAACATGGAAGAGAAAAATCTGAAGACAAATGAAAGTATGTACTACTTGGGACCATCCAGATAATATGGTTATATACCTCAAGGTTTACCCTTGTAATTTATGTATGTGTATACTTGTAATTTCCTAAGGATTGTGCTAATTATGTGTATTCTTGTTAACTATAGGCCTACATCTCATCATATTATTCATCACTCTGCATAAATGATGCTTGTTTTGAGATCTACTGAAGTGAAATTTTATGACGTGCTAGAGGACAGAGTGAAGGTAAGAGAAGGGGGAGGATAATTAGGATTCAGAGATCATATTTTTTACAGTAGTTATGACTCCAAAACACTCAGATTTATTATTGTGAGAGTCAGTAGTTTTGACTTTTGAAGAGTTGCCAGCATTATATAAAATTCTGTGAGCAGAAATGATAATCAGTTGTTTCAACATAATTTTTGTTTTAATTTATTTAATTATTTAAATATGTGATTTATTTAATTTCATTTTAATTTCATACAATACATCCTGAGCATAGTTTTCTCTCCTCTCATCCTCCCAGTTACCCTCATCTTGTTTCTCCCTGCTCCCCCGATCTACTCCTTCTCTTTTCTTTTAAGAAAAAACATAGGCTGACAGTTAGAAACCTGTATGGGACTGAACTAAGCACTCTGAATGTGGATGACAGTGTGTGACTTGGGAAGATTGTGGGGCCTCTGGCAATAGGACCAGGATTTATCTCTAGTGCATGAACTGGCTTCTTGGAGCTCATTCCCTATAGAGGGATATGCTGCTCAGCCTTCATATGGTGGATGGGTTTAGTCCTGCCTCAACTTGATATGCAGACTACATTGACTCCCTGTGGAATTCCTACCCTCTCTGAGAAGTGGATGAGGGTTAGGGTGGGAAAAGCTGGGAGCTAGTAGGAGGAGAGGAAGGAAGGGGATCTGTGGTTGGTATGTAAAATAAAAATAAATGACCTGATGTGGTGGGAGGGGGAAGGGACCTTGAATAAGGATATACAGGGATGGAAAAAAAATTCAGAGGGAAAGCTGAACACAAAGTAAATATATATGTAGCAATCTTATTTGCATTATCACCCTTGATAAGTCATGCTTATGATTTTTATCTTCTGTATAGTTATTGTTAACTTTTCAGCATTTTAAATTCATTTTTCTGTTTTTGATAAATACAAAATAAATAAAGAAGAAAAAACATTTTAAATAAATAAATAAAAATTAATAAAAGGAAAAGAAAAGACAAGGATATCAACTGAACATGATGTAACAAGTTACAAAAAGACTCGGTAGTACAAACCCTCCTATTAAGGCTGGATGAGGCAACCCAGTAGGAGGAAAGGAGTTCCAAGATCAGGCAAAAGATTTAGAGACAGCCTCACTCACACTGTTAGAAGTCCCACAAGAACACCAAGTTATAGAATGGATGAGAGCAGATGCAGAAATTCACAGCCAAACACTGGAGATAGAAGAACCCTTCACAAGAGGGGCAGAAAGGATTGTAGAAGGCCGAGGGGTCAAGGACACCATGAGAACATGGTCCATGGAATCAACTCAACAGAGATCATAGCAGTTCACAGGGACTGGAGTGGCAATCATATAGCCTGTATGGACTGTAACCTTTAGTTTTCTTTAAAAAGACAAAGGATTTTCTCTCCTGTATTAGATTTTTTTTTTTTGTACAATCAAACTTACAGTGGCAAATCACTGGGCACAAACTGTGACTGAGAATTTCTTTTTGACATTCCTGATTGCCTTTATTGAGGTCTCCACAAGGAACATTGTACCTTTTTGCTTGTTTAATGCTCTCTCTAGTTGGTAGCGCAAACCCAGGACAGCCCAGCCTAAAAATGAAGCTGATTAAAATCTCAGGCAAGAGCCAACCTTATTTATAACCTCAGGCAACTTCTACTCTGAAAGTAAGCTGCTCAGTCACAAGGACAAGCTGCATGTGGCAAAAACATGTTTTCCCATAGAGGCCTATGGGTAACATCTGTAGTATACT
Source organism: Sigmodon hispidus (assembly GCA_004025045.1). Classification (NCBI taxonomy): domain Eukaryota; kingdom Metazoa; phylum Chordata; class Mammalia; order Rodentia; family Cricetidae; genus Sigmodon; species Sigmodon hispidus. Next base: position 19,680 of record PVIH01003149.1, on the reverse strand, counting down.
CTCTCCTATCTGCTAGATTGGAAGAAGCATGGAAACATTCTAAGAAAAATTATGAGTTCTAAAGAACTTGAGGTGACAAGACTCCTGATTTTTTTTTTCTTAGAGTTTTCTCACAAGCCCTCAGAATTCCCACACAATTCTATTATTGGATTGTGTTCCAACACTGTATCCTCTTGGCAAATCTTGCTTTGCCACAGGGATTTGATTGTGGCAGGTGAGTAAAGGCCTCTAGGAAATGTCTGTAGTAGTTTTACTTAAAATTTCTCTCTTCATTTTAGTGAGAATCATTGCTGTACATTGCAATTACTTCCTTCTGTTGTATCCCATGCAGTGATAATATGAAGTTCTGAGAAGTTCTATTTATTTGAATACTCACTGGTTCTATTTGGGTATTGTTAGAGGAACTGTGGATAAAGTAAGTTATCTATATCTTCATTAGAACTCTGAGCTGATATGTTTAGTCAAAAGCCTTTATAAAAATACATACACATGTATATACCCACCCACCACCACACAATGCTGTTTGTGATACCTAAGCATCCTAAAGCCTAAAGGGCAGTAAGCTCTAGAAATATATCAGAGGCAAGAAGAAAAAGTTATAACATTCACTTAGGAGCAACTATATGTTGACCATGGTTCTGTAATTTTATATAGAGTCTACTTAATTTTATTCTCACAATAACACAGAAGGTAAGTATTATTTCTGGGTTATAGGAAGTTTCAAAGAATTGATTCTCTCTCAAGTGCATAAAGTAATAGAGATAAGATATAAATCGGTGTTTATCTGACCACAAGACCAGATTCTTTCCATTTTATGACATTAACCTTGATGTATTGCTGGAAATTGGAAAAGACAAAGAAATCATAATATTTGCTATCCCAGTTTGGTTTCTATTGCTGTGATCATGAACAATAGCAGCTTGGGGAAGAAGAAGGTTGACTTGTGTTATATTTTCATGCCACAGTCCATCATCAGGGGAAACCAAGGCAGAAACTTGGGGGCAGAACAGAAACAGATCCACAGAGAAATGTTGCTTATTAACTTGCTCTCCTGTCGCTTGCTCAGTTTGGTTCAATTAAAACTTAACAAGTTCTGCGCTTTAGAAACTGTTCTTCTAAAAAAAAAAATAAATCAGTAACACTTCTATATACAAACAACAAAATTCCAATACAGTTATTTCCAGACTTTAAAATAAAAAAATACTCAACTTTATATGGAAAACAAACAACCTAAGGTAGTTAAAACAATCATGAACAATAAAGGAATTTCCAGAGATATCACCACCCCTGATTTCTTTTTTTTCTTCCAGAAATATTTTAATAAAAATTGGCCTTTTCCAAGAAATACCCACTGCATGTCCATCCGTAAACGAGAATCATAACAAAATAGAAAATTTACCATATGGCTATGATTTAAAGAAAAAATATGCAGACCCTGGAGCACATTAGCCAAGTCTGAAATTCAAGCAAAATCTTTCTGACAGGCCCATCTAGGAATCCAAATAGACAACAGAGCAGAACATTGTACATCAGTCACTGAGGTCAGAGGCCTCACAGCAGTGCCTTCCTCAAAAGCAGCTGGTCCAGTCTGAGGTGTGATTTTAGGATAAGGCAGAACAATGTTAACAGGACACATACATGTGATCAAAAGAATTCTACAGTTCCCCCACATATTCCGAATCTGAAAACAAATCCAGAATCTTTATTACTTTTCTTTAAACAATTGCCAAGACTAGAATCAAAGATAAATAGAAGGCACAGTTTTTCTTGGTTGTGTTATCAGATTTTGGAATTTGTTTTCTCGTGGAAATTTTTTGTTCTTTTTTCATCTCTCTCTCTCTCTCTCTCTCTCTCTCTCTCTCTCTCTC
>PVIH01003149.1:0-17712 GCA_004025045.1 Sigmodon hispidus | reverse complement strand
TCCAGAGGACCCGGGTTCAATTCCCAGCACCCACATGGCAGCTAACAACTGTCTGTAGTTCCAGTTCCAGGCAAACATCAAGGCAAATAAATAAATAAATAAATAATCTAACAGTTCAACAAAATCCTTAGCTGCACTCTAGACATCGACAGGCTAAGTCACAATTGAAAATCTAATGTTAAAAACAGAGGTTTAGAACTGTTTGGTAATCACATGTCAAAAGAACAAAGTTCTGGAAACACTTTTTATTCAGTTAGTCACACAATCAGGAACCCAGTGTCAGTTACCAAAAGGCATTTATTCCACACCAGAGAGGAGTCGTGACTCTTGACAGATAATATGGATTTTTCCTGCTTCCAAAATGTTTATCAAATTCTGTGTCTCCCAACAAATGAAACATCCAATGTCAGTGAACAGCAAGATGTACTCCTTTGAGGAATGGTTGTTAAACTCTAGTCTGTAATCCACAGCATGAGAAGGAAGGTGAGCCTCCCCTCTTCTTTATAAACCTACTCTTCCTAAAGTATCATTCAGGGAAACTGGAAGTGAAGGACTGAAGGTCAGGGGAGGAATAGTGGGAGTGAGGGCACACACCATGAACACAAGCAAAATTAAAATTGTACAAACTTGAGCAGTTTGTAATAAACTGCTCCAAGACACCAAAGGCTAGTTGAAGAAATTCACCATCCTGCAGGAGCTAGGGCTGTGTGCTCTGGGCCAAGCAATTCACTGTCTTGGAGATGAAATCCCCCTGTCTATACCAAAGCCTGATTTCTGCACCATGCCTCCTCGGGGCGGGCCTCTCATCCCACCACTTGGCCCTCGACGAGGTCCTCCGGGTCCCAGAAGACAGTAATTCCTGAGGTCAGGTCGCCTTCCCTGGCAACCCGAGTCTTCTTTTCTTCACATTCAGGCATACAGCACCTCGGAACATGATGGGCCTATTGTTAAGGACCTTCTGAACAGGTTCAGAATTATCAAACACAACAAAGCCAAAGTTGGGTAACTTCCCGCCACTATTAATTTGCAGCTCCACCACATTTCCATAATTTTGGAAAAAAAAATCCTTCAGTTCTGACTTGTCAACCTCATGTGGCAGATTCCCAGTGAATAGCTGGTGACTGTCAGAGTGCCTCATCATCCTTCGAGGTTCCACATCTCAAGGTTCCCCGGCCTCTTGGATTGGTCAGAGTCCCTCTGTAGAGGGATATTGATCCGTTGCTCTTGAATTCTCTGATCTCTCTGAGGCCTTTGTGGAGGAACCTGAGATGCGGGCTTCAGCTCTGGATGGGACTATGAAGGTGGCACTTTTACTACATGAGGTCACTGGAACAGCCCCACTGGGAGGAAAGTTATTTCTTGTCCCAGATGCCCAAGAAAATGTCCTCAAGTCTTCCTGTGAGGAAACAACATCTACTGGGGCTGGGGATGCGCTCTTTTGCACATCCTCAGGAGAAGCTTCCTCTGATACAGGCTCAGGCTTGTCCTCTTGTATGTCAGGCACAGGTTGTGGTTCAGGCTCCTGCTCCGGTTCTGGCTTTGGATCTACAACAGGCTTCTCTAAATGATCCTCCAAGTCATTGCTGACCCACTGATCATAGAAAGTTCCAGAATCATCAGGTACCACCTCAGTTGTCTGCTGCCTTTCTTGAGGTTCTTCATTTCTTCCTCAGATTCTTCCTGAGGCTCAGTGACAAAGCCACCAAAGACCTCATCTTGGTATCTGAAGATATCGTTGTGAACATAGAATTTGTTGGCAACAGAGCCCTCAGGGGCAAGTACAAAGGTCTTCATGAACCTCTGCAGAGCCTGGTTATTGTTCAACAGTAGACTCATCACTTGGACTACGACTCTGTCATTCAGAGTGGCATGAGCATCCACATGGGGAATCTTGGTGTGGCAGTTGGTGAAGTTTTGGGACATCACTTTCCTGTGTATTTCCTTCTGCCCATAGACTGCATCTGCTGGCTTCCCACTGGAATCCAAGCCACCGTGGGCATAGGAAGAGTTCTTTCCATAAAATCTGTGCAGCATATCCAGGGCCTGGTTCAGCAGGGGACTAGACTTCTCCATAACCATCGCTTTGGTGTATTCAACCTGCACAGCTGAGTGGGAGGACAAGGGCACTCGGCGGGAGTAGGTGGTGGCGTCCCTCACGTGATGCTCCCCTGATTTCAAGCTGTACTACAGAGTAACAAAAAAACACATGGTATTTGTTAATCAATGGAATCTAATCCAAGACCCAGACATAATTTTTTTTTTTACAAAGACTTCAGAAATATATAATGAAACAAAGAAAGAATCTTCAACACATGGTTCTGGTCTAACTGGATGTCAGCATGTAGAAGAATACAAATAGATCCATATCTACCACCCTGCACAAAACTCAAGTCCAAGTGTATCAAAGAGCTCAACATAAAACCAGATACACTGAACCTGATATAAGAGAAAGTGGGAATAACTTTGAACACATTGGTACAGGAGACTACTTCTTGAACAGAACATCAATAACACAGGCACTAGGATTGACAAAAAATAAATGGGACCTCATGAAGCTGAAAAGTTTTTGTAAGACAAAGGATTTCATCAATAGAACAAAATGGCAGGCCACTGAATGAGAAAATACTCTCATCAACCAATGCAAGGCTATTAAAGAAAACAGATGAATAATTCAAGAACCAGATATAAACAAACCAAGTAATTCAATTAAAAATTGGGTGCAGATCTAAACAGAGAATTCTAAACAGAGGAATCTCAAATGCCTGTGAAACACTTAAAGAAATGTTCAACATACTTAGCCAGGGCAATAAAAATCAAAATGACTCAGCAGGTCCCCACACACTCTGCAGCAGACAGAGATAAACTCGGTCTGCCAGGGTCCCTCCAGCTGCTGCTGAGGGATTTTGCATGACCATCTACCTCCAACGGATCAAACAGATAAGGACTGAGGACTCTGAAAGACAGTCTCAGACTCCGCCCAAAGGTGAGGTGGGTGCAGCGGGGCCCCAGTGCCTGAATCCTTGCCAGGGAAAATTGTGTTCCTGTCTGGTTCTGGTTCCCGGACCAGGGGCTGACTGTGGAGCTTGTCCCCACACACTCTGTAGCAGACAGAGATAAACTTGGTCTGCCAGGGTCTCCCCAGATGCAGCTGAGGGAATATGCACGGCCACCTTCCTCCAACTAATCAATCAGAGAAGGATTGAAGACTTGAAATCCAGTCCCCTGCCCAGAGACAAGGAAGAGATAGAGCAGACCTTTTATTCAGAGGTGACAGGAGACACACAAACCCGTGTGCCACAACTGACTAGGAGACACCTAATCGTGGACCACTGAAGCCAAGGGCAGAACACTACTGCAAAAATAAATATAATAATGTAAAGAACAACAAGATAACTCCAGAAGAAAGTGGTCGTCCTACAACTACAAGACCTGAACTGGGCAATGAAGAGGAAACAGACGCAAGCAACACCAAAAATTCCTTTTTGATGATCATTGAAGCTCTCAAAGAAGATATGAAAAAAAAAATGCCTTAAAGAAATAGAAGAAAAAACAAACAAAAAATTGGAAGAGATGAACAAATCTATGAAAGAAACATGCCAGGAACTAAAAACTGAAATAGAAGCAATAAAAAAGGCACAAAATGAGGGAAAGATGGAAATAGAAAACCTGAAGAAAAAAACTGGAACCACAGATACAAGCATAACCAGCAGAGTTCAAGAGATGGAAGATAGAATCTCTGAAGTGGAAGACTCAGTAGCTCAAATAGATACAACAGTCAAATAAAACACTAAAGCCAAAAAATCCATAACACAAAATGTTCAGGAAATCTGGGACACCATGAAAAGACCTAACTTGAGAATAATAGGAATAGAAAAAGGAAAAGAATACCAGCTCAAAGGCACAGATAATGTTTTCAATAATATCATAGAAGAAAACTTCCCTAACCTGAAGAAGGAAATGCCTATAAAGATAAAAGAACCTTACAGAACATTAAATAGATATGACCCCCAAACAAAGTCAACACGCCTCATTATAATCAAGCCACAAAACATACAGAATAAAAAAAAATTAAGAGCTGCTAAAGAAAAGGGGCAACGTACTTATAAAGGCAGACCCATCAGAATAACACCTGACTATTCAATGGAAACGATGAAAGCTAGAAGAGCTAGGTCAGAAGATATACAGATGCTAAAAACACATGGCTGCCAAACTAGAATACTATACCCTGAAAATTATCAATCACCATAGACAGAGTAAACAAGATATTTCATGACAAAGTCAGACTGAAGGAATATCTATCTACAAATCCAGCACTACAGAGAGTATTAGAGGGAAAACTCCAACCTAAGGACCCAAAATGCACCCATGAAACCACAAACAATCAATAATTCCACAGAAGAATACTCCAGAGAAAGGAAATACAAACAAGTTACTACCAAAAAATGGCAGGAAATATCCATCAGTGGTCACTAATATCCCTTAATATCAATGGATTCAACTCTCCTATAAAACGTCACACACTAACAAGATGGATACAACAACAGAAGCCATCCTTCTGTTGCCTACAAGAAACACACCTCAACCACAAAGACATACACAGGCTTAGAGTGAAGGGTTGGGAAAAGATTTTCCAGTCAAATGGTCCTAAGAAACAAGTGGGGGTTGCCATCCTAATTTCTAACAAAATAGATTTTAAGCTAAAAGCAATTAAAATGGACCAAGATGGTCATTACTTATCCATCACAGGAAAAATTGGTCAAGAGGAAATTTCAATCCTGAATATTTATGCCCCTAATATACGGGCACCTACCTATGTAAAAGATACACTGCTAAAGTTCAAATCCCACATCTTACACCCTAATAGTGGGAGACTTCAATAACCCACTTTCAACCCTGGAAAGGTCAACCAGATGAGACTCAAGAGAGAAATAAGGAGTCTGAAAAAGGTTATGATGCAAATGGATTTAATAGATATCTACAGAAGCTTCCACCCAAACGCAAAGAAATATACATATTTCTCAGCTCCTCATAGAACTTTCTCCAAAATTGACCACATAATTGGTCATAAAGCAAATATCAATAGATACAAAAAATGAAAATAATCCCTTGTAACATATCAGACCACCAGGGCATAAAATTAGAGTTCACAAACATCAAAAATTACAGAAAGCCTACCAACTCATGGAAACTAAACATCACTCAGCTGAACCATCTCTGGGTTAAGGAAGAAATTAAGAAAGAAATCAAAGTCTTCCTAGAATTTAATGAAAATGAATCCACAACAAATCCAAACTTGTGAGACACAATGAAAGCAGTCTTAAGAGGAAAATTCATAGCGCTAGATGCCTACATGAAAAACCTACAGAAATCTCACACTAGAGACCTAACAGCTCAGCTGAAAGCCTTAGAACAATTAGAAGCGAACTCACCTAGAAGGAGTAGACGGCAGGAAATAATCAAACTTAGAGCTGAAATCAACACAATTGAAACAAAAAGAGCAATACAAAGAATCAATGAATCTAAGAGTTGGTTCTTTGAGAAAGTAAACAAGATAGATAAGCCCTTAGCCAAACTAATGAAAAAACAGAGAGAGTGTTCAAATCAACACAATCAGAAATGAAAAGGGGGACATAACAGACCCCCAGGAAATACAGAGAATTATCAGATCATACTTTGAAAATCTGTATTCCACAAAAATGGAAAGCCTCGATGAAATGGACAACTTTCTGGACAGGTACCATTTACCAAAATTAAATAAAGATCATATTAGTTACCTAAACAGGCCTATAACCCTAAAGGAAATTGAAGCAGTAATTAAAAACCTCCCCAAAATAAAAGCCCTGGTCCAGATGGTTTCAGTGCCGAATTCTACCAGACATTCAAAGAAGATTTACTACCATTACTCCTCAAACTATTTCACACAATAGAAACTGAAGGAATATTGCCAAATTCCTTTTATGAGGACACAATTACCCTAATACCCAAGCCACTCAAAGACACAACAAAGAAGGAGAATTACAGACCAATTTCCCTCATGAATATTGATGCGAAAATTCTCAACAAAATTTTAGCAAACCAGATGCAACAATGTATAAAAAATATTATCCAGCACGACCAAGCAGGCTTCATCCTAGAAATGCAGGGCTGGTTTAACATACGAAAAACCGTAAACGTTATCCATCATATAAACAAATTAAAGGAACAGAACCACATGATCATATCTTTAGATGCTGAAAAAGCCTTTGACAAAGTCCAACACTAATTTATGACTAAAGCTCTGGAGAGATCAGGAATACAGGGAGAATATCTAAATATAATAAAGGCGATTTACAAGAAGCCAACAGCAAGTATCAAACTTAATGGAGAAAAACTCAAAGCAATCCCACTAAAATCAGGAACTAGACAAGGATGTCCTCTCTCCCATTATCTATTCAATATAGTTCTCAAAGTTTTAGCTAAACCAATAAGAGAACGAAAGGAGATTAAGGGGATACAAATTGGAAAAGAAGAAGTGAAGCTATCTCTATTTGCAGATGATATGATTGTATACATAAGTGACCCACAAAATTTTTCTAAGGAACTGCTACAGCTAATAAACACCTTCAGCAATGTAGCAGGATACAAGATTAACTCAAAGAATTCAGTAGTCCTTCTACACACTAAAAATAGAAGAGCTGAAAAAGAAATAAGAGAAACATTACCCTTCCTTATAGCAGCAAATAGTATTAAATACCTTGGAGTAACTATAACCAAAGAAGTAACAGACCTATTTGACAAAAATTTTAAATCACTGAAGAAAGAAATTGAAGAGGATATCAGAAAATGGAAAGCTCTCCCATCTTCCTGGATAGGTAGGATCAACATAGTAAAAATTGCAATTCTACCAAAAGCAATCTACAGATTCAATGCACTGCCCATCAAAATCCCAACACAGTATTTTTTGGACCTTGAAAGAACAATACTCAATTTCATCTGGAATAACAGGAAAGCCAGGATTGCCAAAACAATTTTACTCAACAAAAGAACCTAAGGAGGGATCACCATCCCTGAATTCAAGCTATACTATAGAGCTACAGTAATAAAAACAACCTGGTACTGGCATAAAAACAGACTTGTGGATCATTGGAATAGAATTGAGGATCCAGACATTAACCAAAAAACCTATGAACACCAGATCTTTGACAAAGAGACCCAAAACATTCAATGGAAAAAAAGATAGTATATTTAACAAATGGTGTTGGCATAGCTGGATGGAAGTATGTAGAAAAATGCAAATAGATCTGAGCCTGTCACCCTGCACAAAATTCAAATCCAAGTGGGTCAAAGACCTCAACATAAACCCAGCCACTTTGAACTTGATAGAAAAGAAAGTGGGATATACACTTCTACAAATTGGCACAGGCCACCACTTCCTAAATATAACACCAGTGGCACAGACACTAAGACCAACAATCAATAAGTGGGATCTCCTGAATCTAAGAAGCTTCTGTAAATCCAAGGACACTGTCAATAGGACAAAACGACAGCCTACAGAATGGGAAAAGATTTTCACCAACGCTGCAAGTGATAGAGGACTGATCTCTAAGATATATAAAGAGCTCAAGAATCTAGAGCCCAAAACCTTGAATAACCCAATCAAAAAATGGGGTTCAGATCTAAAAAGGGAATTCTCAGCAGAAGAATTACGAATGGCTGAAAGGCACCTGAAAAAGTGTTCGTCATCTTTAGCCATCAGAGAAATGCAAATCAAAACAACTTTGAGATACCATCTGACATCTATTAGATTGGCTAAGATAAAAGACACAGAGGACAGCCTATGCTGGAGAGGATGAGGAGCAAGGAGAACACTCCTCCATTGTTGGTGGGAGTGTAAGCTTGTTCAGCCACTTTGGAATGGAGTATGGCGGTTTCTCAGAAAAATGAGAATCAATCTCCTCAAGGACCCAGCAATACCACTTCTGGGTGTATACCCTAAAGATGCACAGTCACACTCCAAAGGCATTAGCTCAACTATGTTCATAGCAGTGTTATTTGTAATAGCAAGAACCTGGAAACAACCTAGATGTCCCTCGACTGAAGAATGGATTAACAAACTGTGGTACATCTACATAATGGAGTACTACTCAGCAGTAAGAAAAAATGATATCCTAAAATTTGCAGGCAAATGGATGGATTTGGAGAATATCCTCCTGAGTGAGGTATCACAAACTCAGAAAGATAAACAGGGGATGTACTCACTCATTAGAGGACTCTAAACAAACAAACAAACAAGAAAAAAACAAAGCATGCCCAAGCTGCAAACCACAACCACTGAACAGCTTGGGATCAGAAACACCCTGGACTGACACCTTGGATCCTACTCCCCCTAGAGGAACACTCGACTCACTCTTGAGGGAGGAGGAAAAAACTGCATCTGCCAGGAGTGGAGACTGAACTAAGCAATATTGGGTCAGTGGGACCATCGAACTGCCTGCAACCTGCCCAGGGATGGGATGGGGATTTGTGGAGAAGAAAGAATGACTTGATGTGGTGGGAGGGGGTAGGGACCTTGTATAAGGATATGCAAGGATAGAAAGTGTGACTTCTTTGTTCATAATAATAATAATAATAATAATAATAATAAAAGGAAAAAAATGACTCGGTGATTACATCTTATACCCATCAGAATGACTCAGATTAAAAACACAAGTGACTGCTCATTCCAGAGAAGATGTGGAAGAAGGGGACACTCCTCTATTTCTGGTGGGAGTGTAAACTTGTATAGCCACTTTGGAAACCAACATGTCAGTTTCTCAGAAAATTAGGAATTGATCTAAATCAAGGCACAGCTATCCTACTCCTGGGCATATTCCCAAATGATGCTCCATCATATCACAAGGACTATGTTAATAACAGCTTTATTTGTAATCACCAGAAAATAAAAACAACATAGATGCCTCCACAATTAAAAAATGGATAAAGAAAATGTGGTACATTTACATAATGAAATATTACTCAGGTGTTAAAAATGACATCATTAAATTTACGACAAATGGATGGAAGTAGAAAAAAATAATTACAAGCAAGGTAATCTAGAGCCGGAAAGACAAATAATATATGTACTTTCTTATGAATGGATATTAGCTGTAAAGTAAAACACAATTTTACAGACCCAGAGATTCTAAGTAACCAGGAGGTTTGAAGAAAACACATATCAATAACCCTGGTAAAGGAAATAGAATTGATTTTGTGGCTGGACTGGGGACAGGTGGGGATGGGTACAGGAGGGATAAGGTGGGAAGATGGAGAAACTGAGTACTGGGAGAGATCATTGGAATTGGAGAGCATTTCAGGCTGAGGTAGAAACATAGTATAAAAACTCTTATGAAATTACATCATGTGTTAACCATTTCTTTTATACATAATGTGGATAATTTCAAAATGCAAAGAGCTGTTTTTCCTTCAGGCTGTACTAGGCCTATTACTCCTCAGCAAGTGTTTTGGTTTAGTTGATGTATTTCCTAGCATGCTACCCTAATCTTCCCTACCTCATTGTTCTTGTACAGTTAATACCTAAGTATCTGCAATAGATAAACATTTTGCAATTTTTTGTTTGTTTTTTGAGAACATAGTTTCTCTCTGTAACAGCCCTGGCAGTCCTAAAACTCACTTTGTAGACCAGGCTGGAATTGAACTCACAAAGTTCTGCCTGCCTCTGCTTCCTAAGTGCTGGGATCAAGGTGTACACCACCAGTGCTTGGCTTGCAATAGATAACATTTTAATTAGGGAGAAATCTTATCAGACAGGGAATTTTTAGATGTAATAAAGCTGAAGTTCTTATTAGAGAAAAATCTAGTTGTCTTACTTTTTTTCCCACATAGTAAAAATAAACTGAAATGCTTATAGTAGTAGTTTGATTTTCTTTTCTTTTTATTTTTCTTTTCTTTCTCTCCTTTCTTTCTTGTCTCATCTGATTTTTATTTATTTATCTTTTTTGACTTAATTAAATTTAAAAGTGTATTTTTACATACCAGTCACAGTTCTACTTCCCTTCCCTCCTTCCACTCACCCCTCAGCCCCCACCCCCAGCTTTTCCATCCACTCCTCCAAGAGGATAAGGTCTCTCATAGGGAGTTGGCAAAGTCTGGGACATCAATTTGAAGCAGGACCAAGATTCTACCTACTACATCAAGCCTGAATAAGGCTCCCTTCTATAGGGAAAGGATTCAAAAAGTCAGCTCATGCACCAGGGATAAATCCTGGCCCTACCATCTCCTCAAGCCACACAACTGTCATCCACATCCAAAGGGCCTAGTTAAGTCCCATGATGGTTCCTCAGCTGTAAGTACAGAGTCAGTGCACCCCCAATAGCTCATGTCAGCTGTCTCTGTGGGTTTCCCCATCATGTTCTTGACCCCTTGGCTCATATGATCCCTTCTATCTCTCTTCAGTTTGACTGGGAGCTCAACCCAGTGCTTAGCTGTGGATCTCTGCATCAGCTTCTGTCAGTTGTTGAATGAAGATTCTATAATAACAATTAGGGTGGTCATCAATCTGATTATAGAGGAAGGCCACTTCACCATTGCTTGGCATCTTACCTGGGGTCGTCTCTGTGGATTCCTGAAATTTTCCCTAATCCTAGGTTAATTCCTAAGCCCAAAGTGGTTTTCTCTGTCAAGATTTCTATTTTTTCAAAAATAATTTTATATTCTTTTAAAATTATTTATTTTAAACCCTAGCCACAGTCTCCCCTTTGTCTTCTCCTTCTAGTCCTTCCTCTTCACTCCCCTCTGTTCCTACCCCCAATATACTTCTCCTCCAGTTTTGTTTAGGTTAGGGCAGGTCTCCCATAAGTATCAACAAAACATGGCATCATAGTTGCAGTAAGACTAAGTACTTCCCTATGTATTAAGGTGGGGCAAAGCATCCCATTATGAGAAGTAGGCAAATGGAATTTTTATCAGATAGATTCCATACTCTGACATCATAAAGTTTCTAACATGCACATAACATACAAATAAATAGTTGTATGGCAAGTTAGAAAGACAGAGAGATTATGATGATCTGCAAAGAAAACTGGAAGATAGCAGAGGCAGATGCACTGAGCTTACTCTGCTGAAAGAGACAGAAAATTTTAGATGCCACCGAAAAAAAATGGCCCAGGAAGATAATATGTGTGTTCCAAAAGGTATCTTGGCAAAGACAATAAGTACTTGGGGCCATGTGATACATTACTAAAGAAAGACATCTCCATCAAAGATGTCAAAGACAATAAACAATGTTTACTTCAAGCTAAATGTTACCCAACCTTGAGTTTCTACCACACCCTTCTCCTAAGGCTAAATAATAATAAATCTACTGCTCAGCTTCTTTACAAGAAAAAATTACTTCTAGTTCATCCTATGCAAGAGGCAGGACTGTTTCATCTGCTTTTACACTCTCAGGGCCAGGTCACTCATACCTATACCATCATAGCCAGCTTCTGTGTTGCCCAGGACTAGTGTATTGAACAGTCTCTAAAGTGTTGTAGCCGCTCAACCCAAATATTACAGAAATGAATGGCAGGGACAGCTCTCCTGCTCTCATGATCTCAGGAACAACTTTCCCAATTGCCACAAACAGTGAGAGGTAGAGGAAACATCTTTCCCTTACCATGTCAGATCAGGGCTGGCTCACCACTTCTAATCAACCTGGTTAGCTCTACTATGTTGCTCAGAAGTGCATGGTCTGCTCTCCTAAGTGCTGTAGCTGTTGAGGGGCAGAGACATCTCTCCTGCTCTCTTGACCTCAGGGCCACCTCTCCCAGGGGCAGGGGGCAGGGGGTGGGCATTTCTCCCTCACATCATTGTGTATGGAATTTTTAAAATTTAACATTTTTTGACCCATGCATCTGTTTCTTCTATTATATCTTCAATGCCTGAGATTCTCTTTCTCATCTCTTGCATTCTGTTGGTGATGCCTGCATCTATAGGTCTTTATTTACTTAGATTTTTCCATTTGCAGAATTCCCTCAGTTTGGGTTTTCTTTATTGCTTCTGTTTCTATTTTAGGTCTTGAACACTTTTATTCATTTCCCTCAACTGTTTGACTTTTCCTGGATTTTTTAAAAATGGGATTTAGTTATTTCCTCCAATCATTTGTTTGTGTTTTCCTGGATACTTTTTGAGAGATTTATTCATTTCCTGTTTAAGGACCTCTATCATCTTTATAATGTTGGTTTTAAGGTTGTCTTCTCATACTTCAGCTAGCAAATTAGCGGTTTACCAAAATTAGCAATGACAAACTGAATAATAAAGAAATAAAAAAAAAATTTCACTCACAACCCTAGCATACAGAATCAACCTAGAGCTCCATCAACAGATGAATGGATAAGAAAAATGTGGTAGATATACATAATATTTTGTTGAACTAATCAAGGGTTGCTGTAGTAGAATAGCTGAGCTCTGGTGGTGTCATATTGCCCTGGATGTTGTTGATTGTGTTTTTATACTGGCATCTAGGCATCTGGGTTGGGGTTGATGACAATTTCTGAGTTTGTCTTTGTTGGATGGGTGTTTTGTTCCTTGGTATATCCCCTTTGGTCTTCTGGTGTATGTGGCCTGTATTTCTGGTGGCCAGTATGATGTCTAGTCCAGCAGGAAGTCTCCATTCAAGTTGGAGGTTAGTAGTGTGTTGGGTTTTTGAGATCTAACTGAAGCATGGGAAGGTTTCAAGCTGTCAGGAAGGCTTTAAGCAAAAGAACGAAGAACATCAGTAAACCACATAGAAACGCAGTCCAACTTTCTAAAAATGTAAGTTAAGACAGAATGTACAATACATGTATGCAGCAGATGGCAGCAAAGGGGCCTGTGGCATCTCCCAGGTTCCTTACCAGGTGCCGGTGAGTCACCACTTTAGCAGAGGTTGCAAGTCATAGTTTTCAGTCACAGTGATCTAAAGTGATTTGTATGTCTTCAAGGCTCTAAGGTCTTCTCCATTTTCACTGGCTCAACACATGTGAGCACAAGAAATGTGTTGTGACTTGGATTTAGATTGACTGAGATTGGTCTCTATACAGTGGGAGATGTAAGTTACACTATGGTGGAGTGTGGAGGGTGTTTATATCAGAGAACTGCACCTAACTTCTAGGAAGAGAATGTGGGAGTACCAGCACGCTGAAGGATATGGTATGGCTGGCACAGGTACCATTATAATCAGAGCATGCAGGATCACTCAGTTCTTGTCCTTGACCCTACTAGTGCAGAGTGATTTGCTCTGACTATATTTTGTACTAGAGATACTTGCGGGAAATGTAGTAATTACTCAGGACTAATGTGTCCACACCTATACTGGCAGAGCAATTTTGGTACAAGGAAGCATTAAAGCAGTTGGGTCTATTGGTCATCTGGGTGGAAGAATTTGGAGTTGCTTCTACTCCATCTACATTAATGGCTTGAGTGTGAAAAACACTGGCAGGTATTTAGTCTAGCATCAACCATGGCACATATATTTTGAATGGAAAGACAAGGCAGGGCTTGTCCTGTAAACAGCTTTTTCTGGTCTCACTGGCTTAGGCTTTAGAGAGAAAATTATTCTAAGCTCCTCTACTCTCCATGTGTAAATTACAAAAAGACAAGCCTGAAAAAAAAGAAGCACCTCCACCCTCTAGGTTATCAGGGAGGAATAAATAAAAATGGCTGTCTTTAAAAACATTAATCTTGAATACCACCCCAAACTTGACAATAAGATTCTACTGCTGAGGATACCACATACTTGACTTCATTTCTATTGGATAGCTTTTACAATGCTTCAAGATGCTATACGTCCCATAGGAGGAGAAAGTAGTTTCTATTCTCACATAGCTATGAACCCTGCAAACTATCTACAATAACTGGACACAACAAAATATACCCACTAAAGCAATGGTGGTATGGATGTTATGGGAGTAACTAATTGGATGTAAGGCCTGCTCCAAAAGAGTAAACACATATGTGGCACTGTTAAAGAGGCTAATAATCTGTAGCTAGATTGGTCATAGACCACAGGGAAGAACCCAATATTATTATTTTACTAAATGGATATAGTATTAAAATAACTCCTAATCACTTACTGTTATACTAGTAGATTAGAACACCTTCCAACCATCATTAGAGAATTTTTCTCCTTGTAGTAAATGGCAGTAAACACAGAGATCCTCAATTGCTCAGGGTGCAAAAAGAAACTATAGAGTATTCACCCCAAAAAGGACATACTTATCACAATTTTTTAACCCACAGGAATCTTCATGGAGGAGGGTACAGAATGACTGTTAAGAACCTGAAGCCTTAGATAACATGAAGGAAACAGTGTTTTCCAGATGGAGCAGAGCAGTTGCACACATAAACTCACAACAGTTATGACAGGTGCATGATATGCCGAAGCTTAAGCCAGGTAAAATCCTAGGCTAGAAGTGAAGAGATGGGCATGCAACCCAGTTCTAGCAGAGGAGCTATTGACATTTGAGGGCTGCTGGAAAAGGGAGAGCCAGTTTTCTTTAAGAATGTGACCGTGGGTTAGGTTTAAATAAAGAAAAAAAGATATACATAACTAAGCAGTCCTTGTCAAGGTATGGACCCATCCATCATTGATCCATTTTTGCCTCTATTGGGTCTTGCAAAGTGTACTGTTAACATATAGAAATGTATAAAATATTTTCTCAGGAGGCAAGATCCTCATCTACTTGCCACTAGGATCCCATCTTTCCTGATCCCATTATAAGATTCCTGGTGGATGTTTGATTTTTTTTTTAATAGTGCATTTTTCTCATTAGTCTGGTAGCATAGTGGTTTTTTTTAAGTATTTACTTGGTGTTGTAGAGATAGCTCAGTGGGTAAGAGATTTTACATCACAAGTACAAGGATCTGAATTAGAATCTTCAGCACTCTAATAGCTGGGCATATCTGTAAGTGCCTGTAACAGCAATGGATCAGACAGGCAGATCCCAAGAGTTTACTGGCTGGCCAGTGAGCCCAAATTGCAAGTAAGAGGTTCTGTCTCAAGGAAATAAGCACAATAGAGGAAGGCACAAAATACCCTATTCTGGCATCTATATGTATGTATAAGAATGCTGGCAGACAACTTAAACCTCCTGAACAAAAACAAACAAACAAACAAATCATTTTCTCCAAAACCCCACAAATTTGATAAACAAATGAGTTCATGCAACACTCACTACATCTCTATCTCTATCAGTCTCCATGTCTACCTCTATGTCTGTATCTCTCTATATAGACTGTCTCTCCTACCAGGGTGGTTAAACTTTTAGGATGAGAAGATGAAATCAAAGTTAAAAGTTGTTTCTCCAGCGTGACTAAAGGGCAAATTTTGGGCACAGCAAAAGCTCACCTATATTTCAGTGCACAAGAAAGAACTGCAACTATGCAGACACACAGCCAGCCGCAATCCATTTTTAGTTCCCTTTCCAAGGCCCTGCTGCACTTGTATTAAAATGGATTTAGTTTTCTTAAAACTACACTTTAAATATCAGCCACACTTGATCTTCTTTTCTTGATTCCCATGTTTCAGACTATTTTTGGTTCATATTTGTAGTAAAATTATCTGAAATTTTCTGAAGTATCTGTTGTTGGTGATGTTATCACTCCAGTTTCTGATGCCTTTATTGCAAGTTACACAGGCACATCATATATATTCTTAGAAACAGAGGAGCTTTACCCACAGACACCATCAACAATGAAGGCATCCAGCCCCACTGCTCAAAGCACTTCTCCCACCCCCCCACCCCCCATTCAAATCTGAGCAGAGCCACCACTGATGCCTCTAAAACTTAGAAGTGGGCAGGACAACTTGACAATACCTTCCTGTGTTAACCACTGTGCAAAGCAATCCCCTCCAGAGATAAACTTTATATTAATGTACGTTCTCTCTTTGATTTGTTCTTCTCTCTTTTTGTTTTATATGATATATATTTATCAGGTTCTTTCTCCTCCCCTAACTCCTCCCTGATTCTCTCCACCTCCCGACCCACTGAACTTTATGCTGTCTCAGAAAAACCACCCAAACAAAAAGAAAATTCAAAACAAATGAATAATGAATAAGACAAATAACACACAAAAAAAAGCAAAGAAAAAAGTGCATAGACAAAACAAAACATGGGCTCCTTTTTGTGTTAGCCAATGAATTTCAAAGGTTATTTTTTTTCTTTTAGCAAAAAATAATTGGGAAAAAAACATACTCAGACATATCTCATCTTAACATTTTGATGAAAAAAAGTTTTCCCAAATGTGTTTTGTCATTTTAACTTTTTATTTCCCATATATTTGAGCTAAGTATGTCCTCATATGTCTGATTTTTTCTTCTTGAACTATGATTTTATGCTAAGAAATATTCTCTTCAATTGAACATGTTCCAGAACATGCCACATCTAAGGTGCTTTCCTGGGTCAGTGAAATGACTCAGCAGAGTTAAGATGCTTCCTGTTGAGCCTGATGACCTGAATTTTATTCTTGGGACCTACATGATAGAGAGAAGACCCCTAAAGTTGCCCTGTGACCTATACATATATGCTATGGCACTTACATTATTGTTATGCCCACAGATTAAATATTTTTCAACCTTCATCTAAGAAGCTTCTATTTGAAGTAAAAGGTGATTAACACAATGGCTAAGGTGGAGAGAACAAGACATTATAGAATACTTAGCCCTAAATAAATCATACATATAGCATCTCCTCCTCCCAAGAATAAGAGACCCTTGTGTAACTGGGGCCTAAAGTGTGTTAAGAGTCAAAAGCAATAAATGATTTCAATGAAACAGTGTCTTCTGGATACAGCAGGGCAGCTGTACATAATCTCATAATGGTTATGGAAGTGTGCATAATCCTGTGCAGGCCTGTGCCAGACGAAATCCAAGCATGGATAAGGAAATTGATCATAAAGTCCCACTCCTCACTGAGGAGATTGGTAGTTGATAGCTGCTGGGAGAAGATAACAGTTTTTACCAAGATTGTAGCCCCTTGTAAATCAATCAAGCTCCATTGGAAGACCACATATATAAAAATATCTGGATAGCATAAATTTATCTAGATGATGTTTTTAAAGTACAAGTTGAGTGACTCAGGAAGCAGTTGTTTATCTGGGAATAACAAGGAAAAAAAGAAATTTTGATCAAAACATGTTAAATAAAATTCTTTTAAAAAACAAAAAAAAAATATTCTTAAAGTCAGGAGAAAAAACAAAAAGCATACAAACAGGAAGATGATATAATTCTATACTTAAAAGACTGTCATCCATGAGAAAATTTTTACATCTAACAAACATTCAATGTAGTTGCATAATATAAAAAGGTTACTTAGGGGACCGGTGCTCTCTGCGGCATCCCAGCGCACTCTGGAGCAGGAGCAGCTGAACTCTGCACCTGGCCACACACACAGCTCCTGCTGCTGAGGGAATCTGCAAGGATCCCTACTGTGACCCCAAACTGAGTGAACTGAGCAAACCAATTGCAGGGGTCTCTGAGGGGCGGATTCGAACCCTGACCAGAGGTGAGGAGGGTTCGGCAGGCCTCAGAGCCTGTATCCTGGCCTGGGAGGGAGAGTTGATCTCCCATTGCTTCCGGTTCCGCCACCAGGACCGGTGCTCTCTGTGGAGTCCCAGCGCACTCTGGAGCAGGAGCAGCTGAACTCTGCACCTGGCCACACACACAGCTCCTGCTGCTGAGGGAATCTGCAAGGATCCCTACTGCGACCCCGAACTGAG